>AWWV01007129.1:0-28266 GCA_001974805.1 Corchorus capsularis
TCCTTTATCTTTTGTATTTTGGTTTTTTATAATATTCAGGAGTATTATTCTTTTTTCTTTGTTTTAGCTTAGAATGACAACAAGTTTTTGAAAAAGAATGTTCTTGACGACAGAATGATCCTAATTCTTTTTTGCAAATATATCTTTCTTTTTTAAGTTGTTTTTGCAATTTTAAATCTTGACATACTTTTAAGCCTTCTTTTTGGGTAAAACTAATTAATTCTCCATATGTGAGTTTTTCATAAGGAATTATTCCTTTATAATTTTCTCTATTTTAATTTCTAACTTTTTCTCCTAAAAGATTAGGAAGTCCTGCTAGAAATTTTTCTTTCCAAAAAGGTTGTTGGTTGTCAGATCTTTGCATTACTCTAGTCATAAAAACATCTTTATACCATTTAAAATCTGTTAATTTTTTACACTTTAAATTTAATAATAATTTTGAATTTGTGAGATGAATCACCTATAAAATGTTTTGAAATTGAGAAAATCAAAGTTGCAGGATGATTTTTGAACCATCTCACCTAGAAATATCATTTTATTAAATAGCATTTTTACCAGAGAATAAACCATTATTCTTGATAATTTTAATGAAAATATGTAAATGTTTGAAAT
Organism: Corchorus capsularis; assembly: GCA_001974805.1. Classification (NCBI taxonomy): domain Eukaryota; kingdom Viridiplantae; phylum Streptophyta; class Magnoliopsida; order Malvales; family Malvaceae; genus Corchorus; species Corchorus capsularis. Next base: position 613 of record AWWV01007129.1, read on the forward strand.
GTTTATCCAAGTTTTCTGAGAAAACTAAGACATCATCAATGTAAACAATTGTAAATTGAGAGTATGGATTGAAAATATCATTCATTATTCTTTGAAATTCAGAAGAGGCATTTTTTAAACCAAACGGCATTACATTCCATTCGTATTGTCCAAATGGAACTGTGAAAGTTGTTTTATATCTTTCTTCTTCTTTGATATGGATTTGCCAAAATCCTGATTTCATATGAAATTTTGAAAAAATGTTTGCATTACAAAGTTTTTGTAACAAATCTTTTTTTATTAGGTATTGGATATCTAATCCATTTTAATGCATGATTTAAAGGTTTATAATTAATAACTAATGTTTCAAGTTCATTCCCCTTGCATTAATATTGTTGTAACTTTGTGCCTATAAATAAATAAGTCATTTAGACATTTACTTTGTTATGGATTATGGAATAACATAAAAGAAATTTCTCTCTATTCTCGTCTTTTTATTTTCCTAGCTTATTTTGTTATCATTTTACAACAATATAAGGTAAAACATTTTTTTTTGATTGTCAAAAAAGGTAAAACCTTTCTTTTTTTAAATTGATTTTAAAAACAAAAAAAAATTGAAAAGATAAAAAAAAAATGAAAAAAAAAACTAGAGAGGGAGGAAAGGTGTAACATTGTTGGACCTGTCTTCTTATAAACTCTTAATTGAATAGATTTTGTAATGATTGAATTTAAATCAACCAAATTAGTAAAAAGTTTGAATATTTGATCATTAATTAAGCTATTTTGCAAGCCTTTGACTCCAAAGCCAATATCTTTTCAATTGAAATGGATTTTTATGCTTTAAGTTAGTTTTTTTTTCCTCGTTTTAAAGTCTTATTTCACTTATATATACTACATATTAATTTTATACATTCTGGAAAAGACTAACGACCCCTTTCAACTTTCAACCAGGAAAGAGCTAATCGCCCCGTTTTGGTCTTTTCTCACATGGCTGATTACTTTAAAACCCTTCTAAGCTTAATCCTTTTGTTTAAAAATGATTGTTTTTATGTGTCATTTTAACATTTTGGATTATTAATGATGTTCACACCGTTTTCCCCTCATTTTTGTGATTTACACATGGTTAATTACTCAAAAGTACCATGCAGCTCCCTCCATGTCCTTTTATGTCATTGCATTAGTTTTGGTGTGTAAACTAATTAATGTTGTTTCATTGTAGAAAAAAATTAATGTTTTTTTTTTTAAAATTTTAAGATTTTCAAAAGACAGAATTCTAAAATGCATATATTTGAAAAGATGACTTTTAAATTATTTGGTTTGGATACATAATTTGTAGAGAGAAATCATAAGTTATTTTAAAATTTTATAATAAACTTAAAGATTAATTATAGAAAATAATATTAAAATGGAAAAATATGCAATATGGGTATTACTAGAATTGTAAAAATGTATAGATTTTATTAATAAAATGTGGGAGTGAAAAATATATTTTAGGAATAAGTTTTTATCATGTAATCTATAGGAATGAAAATGGTATGAAGAAAATGAAAGTTAATAAATATAGGTGGTTAGTTAAAAAGATAAGGGTTTTTGAAAAAAATACCATTGGAGAAGGATTTTGAAGAGAGGTTTTTGGTCCCTCTAAAAATCCCTCTTCAAATTCTTAGGAGATTTAAAAATCCAACTCCTTTCTTGCCAAACCAAAAATTTTATTTTTAGATTTTAAAAAACTCTGCTGTGGAGAAGCCGCCCCAGTGGAACGGCTTCGCCATGGTTGAGCCTCCCAAGTGGGGCGGCTTCGCCACGGTAAGCCGCCCTCTTGGGACAAAATACAACACGTTAACGCTATTCTACGTTCGTGATAGTTTCAATATTAGAAAATGAAGTAAAGGGCAAAAACGTAAAAAATGGGGCGATGAATAGCAAAAATGAGGCGGTGTTTAGCAATCTAGTTTTAAAAACGAAGGCTTCCCAAACAGGAAAACATGCATGAGACTTGAACTAGTTTACTCTAGTTAGAGTGTTTTTGTGAAAACAAAAAAAGTATATGGTTCCCAACTGACCCATCAACACTCAATAGTTTACCAAACAAAACATGAAAAAAATAATGTAATATTTTGTAGAATCCTAAAAACTAGAAGATCTATGGGTGAAATTAAAACTTTTTTGGGGGATATTGGAGGGGTAAAATTTGATTTCCAATAACTTTTTAATTTGCATTAGATCCCAAACGAGGAATGTCGAGGACAATCAAATCCCTACTAGTCATAAAAAAGTCCATTAAAAGCACAAGTCTCATATAAGGTTTATATATAATCAAGATTATGAGTCATAAAAAGGTGCATTACTGACTTGATTGTCAGAAAAGATCTCCTCAAAACACATCTAGGTTCTCTTATCACAATTCTCTCTCTTACAAGTCACTTAGACTTTTTCTATCTCCACGTTGGGCCTCCACATGGTATGGCATCAGCAATGAAGATTTCATCTATTTTTTTCCCTTAATTATTATTGTAAGAGTCGAGATCTTAAATTAAGACTCTTTGGTGTCTGGTGGTCCACATTTTTTCTTATGAGGATACTATATATCCGGCAAAAATAATGAAAAAAAAGGGGAAAAAAAGAGTATGGTGAAGTGCGAACAATAACAAGAGGGGTGAGGTGAATAGTTTATGAGCCACCCCAATCATGCACCATGCAAAAGCCTAAAGCATTTCATTGGCTATTGGGATTGTTTGCCAATTTGCCAAATGAGGTGAGGCCCGGCCCGTTAAAAAACCAAAGATAGCGTAGCAGCCTAGCCCACAGAAAAGAAGCGGGAATTCTAATTCCATTTGACACTGCAGCTAATCATAATCTAACGGTCAAAAGAAAAGTGAAGCAATCGAACGGTTATAATCGTTTTGAAATCTAGTATAAAGCAGAATGTAGTGGGTCCACAAGTTTTCGAGCATTTAGTTTAACTCACTCTCCCAAAGCTTTTGCCTTCGGAGTTCAGAGGCCTTCTAACCACATTTGGCGTAAGATGATTGGCACGAAGATTATGTAACTGTGAATCTACAGGTTTGTCGGATTTGTCCCCTTTTTTTTTTCTATCCGTTTTTAGCTTTTGAAGCACCGACCAGCATTTGATTATGTGTTTGTTTTTGCTTTTTGGGCCTTTGTTGTTCCATTTTTTCACTGCATTTCTGGTTTCGGATGGTGACTTTCAAAGGATCTTTATATGTTCTTACCTTAAAATTAGCAAAAATAAGACTAATTGCTTTCTGGGTTTTGATATTTAAGTTGATGATGACTATAAAATAGGTTATATTGTGCTATTAATGGTTGAACTTCACTGAATGAGGAAACTTGTGTGTTTTTTCATGACTTTTCCTGACTTCAATTCAATTAGTTCAATTATATGAACCCACTGCTTGATATGCTTTTATGGTTTTGTTAAATTCTCAAAGGAATAGTTAAATAAAATCCCATAATGCTCCTCTCTTGAAGTTGATGCTTTAGCTTTTTTATTTTTTGGATGAATGATGCTTTAGCTGTTGAACATATCATTGTGTGTCTAATTATGGTGATTGATTTGGTTTAAGAAATCTTAGATAATCATGGATATCAACTCTGGAGAAGAGAAATTTGATGAGGGAAGGAGTAGAATATGCAGTTTACCAGACCCAATTATTCATTACATTCTGTCCTTCCTTCCAACCAAAGAGGCTGCAAAAACAAGTGTATTATCAAAACGATGGCAGTTCTTGTGGATGTTTGTGACCAATTTGGAGTTTAATGAAGATATATGGAAGGAACATGATGTGAAGGAGGAAGAAACAAGGAGAAATTTCATGAGTTTTGTGGAAAGGGTACTTTTTCTCTCTGACCCTCCGAATATAAGCAAGTTTAAACTCTCTTGTAAAGTCTTGTCTGATCAATCTCGCATCAGTACATGGGTTGATGCTGCTGTAAAGCGTAAGGTTGAGAGGTTAATCCTCTACTTTCCCTTTGAAGATTTTGAGCCACCCTCATTGCCTCATTGCCTTTTCACATGTGAATCCCTAAAGGAGTTGTATTTAAACTTCTGTTATGATCTCAATCTTCCTTCTTATATTTGCCTTCCACATCTCAAAATTTTGAGTCTTTCAAATATTGACTTTCTTGATGACCATTCGGCACAACTGCTCTTTGCTTCTTGCCCAAACTTGGTGAAGTTAACTCTAGAAACTTGTGACTGGAGATATGTGAAGGGTGTTCACATATCTGCTCCATTGCTCGAAGACATTGATATATTTGAAGAGAGTGGTCCTATTAGCCAATCTTGTTGTCGGTTCATGATCTCTGGGATGAAACTTAAGTTTTTTCGTTATCAGGGTAATTTTGAAAATGATTACTGTGTGTTTGATGCACCTTCATTGGAGGAAGCCCAAATGCTGCAGTTCCATTCAGATGATATAGTAGATAATTTAGAAATGATGCAAATTGCTGCTTATCGTTGTTACAAGCTTTTTAAGGGGCTGGCTAATGTCAAAAGTTTGGAAGTAACTAATGGTAGTCTGGAGGTATGTTCAAAAAAATGTTTATATGTCTTGTTCCTCGTTTATGCTATTACATTCTTATATGTTATCTATACAGGCTTCCTCTTATAAGCTTTTAGTCATAAGGTTACTTATTTTGCTATTATCCTGTATACATTTTCCAGCTTCTGGCCAATGCAGAAGAATTGGTTTCCCGTCCTCTATCTTTTCCCAATTTGAAACATCTTGCAATTGACGAAGATGAGTATGCAGTAGATTTTGCTTGCATCGGATTATTGAAAATACTCCAAAACTCACCTTGTCTTGAATCTATTGATTTTAAAAAGGTAATTGACTTATCTTGATTATAAAAGCTTTTGCATATATGCTTTACATTTTGTTCCTGTGGATTAATGTGTTGCATATGATGTCACTGTAGGGGGTTGACTTGTCTACATACGACGAAAACAATGATTGGACATTGGATCCAGTGCCTCCATGTTTCTTGACCCACCTGAAGACAGTCAGAATTAGACTCTTCAGTGCAACAGATGAAGAGTTACATGTGGTAAAAACTTTACTTAGAACGGCAAGAGTCATGGGGGAACTCCGCTTCTCTTCCAAGCTTAGCATAGAAACTCAAAATGTGTTGCTCACTTTGCGTGAAGAATCAGCTTGTTCTATAACTTTCTATTAACTTTGCCTATAGCTTTATCTCAGCCATTGATCATTTTTAGCTTGACTAGTAGTCTAGCAGTAGTAATGGCATGAAACATTCTCCTTGGACTGACTATAATGTAATGTAACTCAGATTATTATTTTGGGCTCAGCTTTAACCCGAAATGAATTATATGCCTGTTTCATTTGCTATTAGTATTTTATTATATTGGGCTCATCTTTGACCCAAAAGGAATTAAAAGCTTGTCTTATTATAGCAGCAATTTGGCAAATGCTGGCCCGGCCTGTCACAAAGTTAAAGATAAATAGCGTAACAGCTCTGGGCCTCTGGCTCAGCCCTCAGAGAAGAAGTATTAGTAAACTTGAAGCGCGAATTCTAATTCCATTTGACGTGGAGGTTTTCTGTAGGCTTGGTAATCTGTGTTTTGTTTCATGTTTACATAGGGTATAAACACATATAGGGCGTGACATGAACATGAACACGAAACCTCTAAGAAATTGAGACACGCACACGAGATTTGTTTGTAAACGTGTACACGAGACACAAGGCCTGTTTACACGATTAAGTCGTGTAATAGGTCAAGACATGACACGACACATTTGACACGATTCAATTTTTCAAATATTTCAATTAACTAAAACATATGTAATTTGAGCTAAAAATGTCTAATTTTAGAACATAATGATAAATTTTTCACAAATAGCAAAGTAGCTAACATAAACTTGACTAAATTTGAATTAGGTTATTGACTAACTGATTATACTATATGATAGGGTTTTAAGTTTAGGCGTGTCCTTTTCGTGTTATTAACGTTTCGTGTCATCATGTTAACCCGATAATTAAAGCGTGTCACTCATATCTTAAACGTGTTAACGTGTCAACGACATGATTATGACACGAAACATGATAATCCTAAATCGTGTACGATACGATTCAGACACGAGACATAATAAACCAAATATGCACACGACTAAACATATCTTAACCAAATATGTACACGACTAAACATATCTTGTGTCCATAGAGATCATGTCGTGTCGTACACGAATTGCCAGGTCTAGTTTTTGTTCATGGATACAGCTAATCATGATCTAACAGTCAAAAGAAAAGTGAAACAATCGACGGTTCTTATCGTTTTGAAATCTAGTAAAGCATGAATGGTAGTGGGGACCACGAGCTTGTCAAGCATTTTAGTTTTTTTGACAACATTTCAAGCATTTTAGTTTTACTCACTCTACCAAAGCTTTTGCCTTTCAGGTGCCTGCTAAGCGCTAACCAAATTTCTCGCATAAGATGATTGGGGCGGGGACGAAGATCCCGTAACTGTGAATCTTAAGGTTTGTCGGATAAATTTGTCCTTTTTTTTCCCTATCCGTTTTTAGCTGCTAAAGCACCGACCAGCATTTAATTATGCGTTTGTTTTTTTGGTGCTTTGTTGTTCCATTTTCACTGCTTTTCTGGTTTTGGTCTTTTGAATGGCGACTCTATAAGGAACTTTTTATGTTCTTACCTTAAAAATAGCAAAAATAAGAGTAATTGCTTTCTGGGTTTTGATATTTAAGTTGATAGTGACTATAAAATAGGTTATATTGTGCTATTAATCATTGAACTTCACCGAATGAGTGTGTTTTTCAAGACTTTTACTGACTTCATTTCAATTAGTGATTTAGTTCAATTATATGTACTGACTGCTTGATATGCTTTTATGGTTTTGTTAAATTTCTAAGGAAATAGTTAAATGCAATTTATTGTGCTCCTTTAAGTTCGATGCTTTGGTTGTTCAACATTTCTAAGGAAATAATGGTGATTTATTTGTTTTAAAGGAATCTTAGATGATCATGGATATTAACTCTCCCATAAGAAACGCCAAGAGTTTGAAGCTTGGAGAGCAGAATTTTGATGAGGGAAAGAGTATAATATGCAGTTTACCTGACCCAATTATTCATCACATTCTGTCCTTCCTTCCGACCAAAGATGCTGTTAAAACAAGTATATTATCAAAACGATGGCAGTTCTTGTGGACATTCGTGACCAATTTTGAGTTTGATGAAAAGTTATCTAAGTATGAAGTTGTGAATGAAGACAAAAGGAGAAAATTTATGAGTTTTGTGGAAAGGGTACTTTTGATTTCTAACTCTTCAGATATAAGAAGGTTTGAACTCTTTTGTAATGTCTTGTCTGATCAATGTCGCATCAATACATGGATACATGCTGTTATAAAGCGTAAGGTTCAGAAGTTAATCCTGCGCATTATCGTTCGTTCAGAACTTGGTCCTTTTGCAGAAGTTAAGCCAGTCTCATTGCCTCATTGCTTTTTCACATGTGAATCACTAAAGGAGTTGAATTTAGAGTTCAAATGTGTTCTGAATCTTCCTTCTCATATTTGCTATCCACATCTCAAAATTTTAAGTCTTTCACAGATTAAATTTCTAGATGACCATTCAGTACAACGGCTCTTAACTTCTTGCCCAAAGTTGGTGAAGTTAGCTCTACATGCTTGTGACTGGGATAATGTGAAGGCTGTTTACATTTCTGCTCCATTGCTCGAAGTCATTGATATATTTGAAGAGGGTCTTTGTGTCAAACAGTCTTGTTGCCAATTCATGATTTCTGGGTCGAAACTTAAGCTCTTTCGTTATTCCGGTGATTTTGAAAATGATTACTGTGTATTTGATGCACCCTCATTGGAGAAAGCCGAAATAATACAGTTGGGATTAGAGGCTATGGGATATAGTTTAAATGTACAAATTGCTGCTTATCGTGGTTACAAACTTCTTAAGGGGCTGACTAATGTGAAAAGTTTGGTAGTAACTCCTGATTTTCTGGAGGTATGTTCAAAATGTTAGCATGTGCTATTCTTGGTTTATGCTATTACATTTTTGTATGTTATTTATAGAGGCGTCCTCTTATATGATTTCAGTCATAAGGTTGACTTATTTTAGTGTCTTGTATGATGCGTTTTCCAGCTTCTCGCCAGTGCAGAAGAATTGATTCCTTATCTCCCATCTCTCCCCAATTTGACATATCTTGCAGTTGATGAATATGAGTATGCAGTAGATTTTGCTTGCAGCAGATTAATGAAAATGCTCCAAAAGTCACCTTATCTTGAATCTCTTGATTTTAAATGGGTAATTGACTTGTCTTAACTGTATCAAAGCTTTTGCATATGCTTTTATCTCAGTTCCTGTGGTTTAAAATCTGTGTTGATGTCACTGTAGGGAGTTTCCTTGTCTACTTACAAGGAAAGCAACGATTGGACATTGGATCCGGTGCCTCCTTGCTTCTCAAGCCACCTGAAGACGGTCACATTTAGGATCTTCAGTGCATCAGATGAAGAGGAGCTGCATGTAGTAAAGGTTTTGCTTAGAACTGCAAAATCCCTGGAGAAACTCCGTTTCCCTTCCCATGTTGAAGAAGAAACTAGAACACTGTTACTCAATCTGCTGGAAGAATCAGGATCAGCTTGTGATATTGTTTTCGTGAAACTTAGACCGTTTTACGAGAAACATGAAGAGTATTAACTTTATCTGCCATTAGTCCTCTTGGAGCTTTTGATTTGTATGAAACAATTCTCTTTGAACTAATCTAATGTAATGTTAATCGGATAGTTGTTGTTTATTGGCCTTCTCCAATTGCTACTTCATAGTTTATACCATCCCATGATGTAGAGAATTAGATCAATTGAGTAGTCAACCGTTGTTATTGTTAGATCACCTTTAAAACTTAATTTGGAATAATTTACATTAGATTCCAAAATGTCGAGGATAATCAAATCCGGCCAAAGGCCCATCAAGGCCCACTAGTCACAAAAAAGGTCCATTAAAGGCACAAGTTTCATATAAGGTATATATAATCAAGATATGGTTCATAAAAAGCTCCACTACTAACTTGATCGTCAGAAAAGGTCTCCTCAAGACACATCTGGGCTTATCACGATTCTCTCTTACATGCCTCTCCAAGACACATTTGGGCTTTCTTATCATGATTTTCTTTTTTACATGTATCTCTCGGAATAAATTCAGAAGTCCTTTAATCATGATTCTCTCTCTTATAGGTCACCCGGACTTTCTCTATCTCGACGGCCTCCATACGGTATGGCATCAGCAATGAAGATTTCATCTATTTTTTTTTCCTTAATTTTTTTGAGATATTTTTTCCTTTTAATTTTATAATGAAGATCTTAAATTAAGACTCTTTGGTGCCGTGCGTGGTGGTCCACATTTTTCTTATGAGGATACTATTACTACTATCCGGCAAAAATAATGTGAAAAAAAAGGGGAAAAAAGAGTATGGTGAAGTGCGAACAATAGATTTAACCAAAAAAAAAAAGTGCGAACAATAGATTTTCTACTTCGTAAGAGAGCTGACATTTTGAAGTTCTTTTTGGATAAGGCCAAAACGCGTTGGAGGCTCCACTTATTCAATCTGTTGCAGACAAATGGCGTCCGCTTCAGCCCCTTCGTACCTCTGTTGCAACAACACCAAAATTTCCACCGTTCCCTCTTCTTCCTTCATTAACCTTTCACGCCACGCTGCTCAACGTTCACCCAATGCTAAAAGAAACCAACTTTGGCTCTCGAGGAGGAGTGCTTTCAAGTCACCCATCAATGCCACACTCGCCCAGAAAAGCGCTTTGCAGTATAGGAAGCTTGGTGACTCTGATCTTCAAATTAGTGAAATCACTTTGGGAACTGTAAGAGCTTTGCTTTCGTGTTAATGGGTACTTTATTTTTGTTTAATTTCGCTCAAAGAATTGTTCTTTTTTCCCTTTTATGTTGTTGGTCTTATCTCTTAAGTCTTATCTCTGTATTTTTATTCTTATGAAGATTTTGCATTTGCAAGTATTAATGTGTATAAACTGTTCCCTGCTTGAAATGAGGAAATTTGAATAAGAATTACTAGCCAAAGAACTCTTTTTGATTTGGGAAATTGAATGCAGATGAAGTAATCATAAAAAAATGACTTTTTTCTTTCTTTTGTCCCATTACTAAACATATATTCAATTCTCATGCTTTGAAATGATGTGATTATCTCTAATTGCACATGCTTATATTGCTTCAGATGACATTTGGAGAACAAAATACAGAGAAGGAGGCTCATGAAATGCTCAGTTATGCTTTTGAAAATGGCATCAATGCTCTTGATACTGCAGAGGCTGTAAGTTCTTTTGCATGTAGAATTGTAACAAAGCACACTGACACAGTGCTGAATCAATTGAGATTATTCATTAACACATCCACATGGAGTGCATTCTTCATCCTATTGAAGTTTTATCTCATCTCCCTTCTTTTGTTCAAGACATTGCAGAATAACATTCAGGAAATACTCTAATTATCCCCTGTAGTATCATGTGATGATTACAAGCATGGATATACTTATAATCTTTTCGAGGATTTAGTTGATGTTATTGGTACTATATTTTTACGATGCGAATCTCCAACTGAGTTTTCGCAGTTCTCTGACATCATTACTCAGTTGCAGTGACATTTAACTCTTCATGTCTCTCTTCCCTCCTTTTGATTGTTGTCAGTACCCAATTCCCATGAGGAAAGAGACTAATGGAAGAACGGATCTCTATATTGCTAGCTGGCTGAAGTCTCAGCCCCGGGATAAGGTATTTTTTCTACAATAGATGTCTTTCAGATATATAGTTGAATTTCCATCTTCTGTTTTTCTCATTAAATAAAAAGATACAGAAGAGGCTGCATGGTGTATATTTGTCGTATTCCTTTTGTAGAATGTCAGAGAGAGTTTTTCATGCTCAAAAGGTATCAAATTTATGTGATTTCAAATGCTTTTCTAAAATGCTGGAATTGCAAAGGGCAAAGATAACATCTGGTTTAACAGCTAGCTAACCTTTCCTAAGAGGATAACATTTGAATTTAACCTCTTAATATACAGTTTGAAATATAATGTGATCTTGGATTGATGTGTCCCAATGAATCACGGAGTGTTCATAAATACATGTTTGTACTTTCTAGTGACTTAAATGTTATCCTCACCTAAGTTGATTATCTTTCTTCTCAAGTAATTGATTACTGAGGATTGGCTTCTATGTGCATATTTGTAGAAAAGATGATCTTGCTATGTACATTGCTAGTTGAAGGCTGAATATTTTACATGCTTTCAAATTAATATTTATTGTGATCCCACATTAGGTTATTGTGGCAACAAAAGTTTGTGGCTATTCAGAGAGGGCAACTTATCTGCGTGACAATGCCAAAGTTTTACGGGTTGATGCTGCTAATATTAGGGAAAGTGTAGAGAAAAGCCTTAAGCGCCTCAACACTGATTACATTGATTTATTGCAAATTCATTGGTAAGATTGCTGTATTTTGAAGTGTATCAATAGACTAGGTTCCATTAAGCACACACTAGACAATTTAATCCCCAATTCTGGGTGAAGCCAAGAATCAGGATCAATTTTCAGGTTATTGGTGACAATTCAGGATACAAGTATAATGTTCTAAGTTGGGCCAATACTAGGTATCTGTGAACTTGACAATATAGTCTATGTATTATATCTAGCACAACTTTTTTTTTTTCCTTGTGGATTGGTTCATGTCAACTTTGTTGTCCACTTTTTCACCAATAGATAAGTAGGAGCAATATAATTGTATAAGCTGCCTGTTTTTCTCACTGAAAATCTAGTCTAATTCTCTCTAACTAATGGTTTTCTGATGCTAATATTCTATTTCAACCGTTTAATCAGGCCAGATCGCTATGTGCCAGTGTTTGGTGAGTATTTATATAATTTTTCGAAATGGAGACCTAGTGTACCATTTGTGGAGCAACTCAAGCCTTTTCAAGAACTTATTGATGAAGGGAAGGTAATGCTTTCCTAAACTAGTTAAGGATAGAAATATCGTTCAATTTTGAGCTGACTATATAGAACAGTTTGGAAGTCCATTTCCACCAAGAAAAGGAAAAACAGAACAGCGTAGAAGCTAGTTAGAGTACTGTCAAAATATTATTAAATTTTATGTACTGACGATAAAAATCTATCTTTGTAATGAACGTAAATTGATTGTGTTATATCCCTACTAGAGAAATATTACTAACATTTGGCTGTCTGGATATGCTTGGTAACTAGAAGAAGAACAATAAACTTCACAAGCTTGGCAGTCTAAATTATTTGATCATTAGTATTACTTAGATTTTTAGTTGCTTGATCATGTGACATATACTCTATGGTTTGTTGGATGCTTTCAATTTTAGGTACGCTATATCGGAGTTTCCAATGAGACTTCATATGGAGTGATGGAGTTTGTTCATGCAGCTAAAGTTGAAGGATTACCGAAGATTGTTAGTATTCAAAACAGCTACAGTCTGCTGGCTAGGCGTTTTGAGGGTAAAGCTGATCTTAAAGTTATTAATTTGAAATGGAATATATAATTATTCACAGTCCTTAGTTTCTTTAGTAGGCATTTCAAGACTTACAAATTACAATGACCATCTTCAACAACATTCAACTGCTTGACATCTTGCTATTTGGTTTAACTCTTGTTCTCTGAAGTTTCGATTAATATGCAAGAAATGAAACTCACTCAAACAGAATCAGTTCTAGCAATGCAAAATCATAAATGATTTTCTTCATGCTCCTTCAGGGGCTCTGTTTGAACATAAGATGTTTAAAAAATTGTTAGCTTTGTGCTTTGCAGTTGACCTGGTTGAAGTTTGCCATCCAAACAATTGCAATATAGGCTTACTTTCATATTCTCCACTTGGCGGTGGATCACTCACTGGAAAATATTTGGATATCAATTCTGAAGCTGCAAAGAAAGGAAGGCTGAACCTCTTCCCTGGCTACATGGAAAGATATAACAAGTCCATTGCTAAGGTATGTTGATGGTGGGAATGTGACCAATAGTAGATAGATAAGTTATAAATCATGTCACTTGAATAGCTAAGCTTAATAATGAAACACTTCGGTGGAATTCCAGGAAGCAACGATACAATACATCGAGATGGCCAAGAAGCATGGATTAACTCCAGTTCAACTTGCACTAGGATTTGCACGAGATCGTCCATTTATGACCAGTTCAATTATCGGTGCAACCTCTGTTGAGCAACTAAAGGAAGACATTGATGCTTTTCTAACAACCGAGCGGCCTTTGCCACCTGAAGTAATGGAAGATATTGAAGCAATTTTCAAGAGATACAAAGATCCTGCTATCAATTGAGAGAATTAATGAGTCTGAAAACTTGCCATTTGTTCATTCACCCCATTTTTTTTGCCATACACATTCACATTCACATAATCTAAAGTAATTGCTATACATTTTCTTCTCCCATTTACCCCTGCTTCAATTAGTTTATTTGTTTATTAAAAGTTGAAAATTTTCATAATAAACGTTTTCTGGCCACGTGGCAGCAGCTGATAAAAGAAAAAATGGAAAATTTGAAAAGAAGTTAAATTAGTTGAGAGGTAAACGTGGAAGCAAGAAAAGAAGCGCGCCAATGTCTCGCCTTAAAGTCCTTTTGAGCTCCAAACCTCCCTACACACAACATTAATTCTACCGCTTACTTTCCTCTCATTTCGCCTCTTCTCTCTGTCTCCTTCTCCCTCTCTCTTTCTTTCCCATTACGGAAACAAAGGAACAAAACATCAAAAAAACAGCAAAATCAGAAGAAAGTTTTCATTACATGATCAAATCAAGACAACCCATTTCTCAGCGGATCGTGTTTTTTGAGTTTGGAAGTGTGGGTATTTTTTCAATCGAAAGAAAAATTTGGTGATCAATGAGCAGAGGGTTGATGAAGAGTGGTTTTGGGGAATTTTGCAGGTGAATGTTGGATTTGCTTTTGAAAGTTAATGAGAGGCCAAAGCAGAAAGCATATGCATCTATGAAGACTGGGGCAAGGGAGTCGCCTTTTCACCACTACCTGATGCTTGAGTGTCTTCCTCTTTGGCGGTTTCCTTTCAGTTTTTTTAAATGGAATGGCAGATCCTGTTAGTTATGGCAATTCTGACCGTGACATTGAGCAAGTAATTACTTCTCCCACTCTCCATTTCTCTTTCTTTTTTGGGTATTTTTCTGTTGAATATATGAAGATTTCTAAAGGGGGAAAAAGGGTTAGCAAATTATTAGAAAAATTGAAGAAATGTGGGTTTCATTTCATTTATGAAACTGCAGCTTTTAGCATTACCCATTTTCAAGGCTTCATTTTTTTATATATCTAATCTTTTGATCTATTATAGCTCCTATTTGGTTTTTGATTTATTCCCCTTTGTTTGAAGGCACTTATCTCTTTGAAAAAGGGCACTCAGCTGATCAAGTATAGCCGTAAGGGAAAACCCAAGTTCCGTGCATTTAGACTTTCTCCGGTGAGTTACTTTCTGTCAACTTCAAAATCTTTGATTCGATTTCATATATCAATTTTTGTAGTTATGTATATATTCTTCTAGAAGAATTGAAATGGGTATAAATGCATTATCCACTTTGGTCTTTGTAGTTATGTTTATAAAACAGCATCCATGTGTAGAGCTTTGGATTTGAGATGTATGATGCAAGGTCCTAATTCTGTGATTAAGGTTGTCTGGAGAAGTAGAAAGTGTCCAATTATGTGCAAGTAAAAGAATGATCCTAATTTCTCCAAATTAACACCTATATCTAAGAAAGTTTTTCACAGAATTTCAAGAAAAAATTGTTTGAATGAGTACAGTTATATCCTTTTCCTCATTTAGAAAAAGTGTAAATAAGCAAGTAACACATGCGAGAATGGCATGTATATAGTTCTCAATGCATTCAGTGTTATTATGAATTCTTTTTTCCCCCTATTTTTAGTAGGAAGCAGTTACCAGTAGAAAGTAATATGCAATTCTCCCTCCCAATAATCTTAAGTTGTATATATGATTTCAATTTTAGCTGTATTAACAGGATGAAACAACATTGATATGGTTATCACATGGAGAAGAGAAGTATCTGAAATTATCATCTGTTTGTCGTATCATTCCTGGACAGCGAACTGTAAGTTCAATGTCTTCTTTTCAGTTTACGAGTCAATGACATATGTTGCAGTTTAAGTTAACCTTCTTTTTTGTGTTATACCTCTAAGATTTCCATGCCAGAAAAAGAAGAAAAATCTTAATTATTGTATGCCAACTTCTGCAGGCTGTTTTTAGAAGATACTTGCGCCCAGAAAAGGAGTATTTGTCATTTTCACTTCTATACAATAACGGTGAAAGGTCTCTTGACCTGGTTAGTGCCATTTAACAGTTAATTCTTCTATTGATTATGTTTATCTGAATGGTAAATTTGAATTTAGTGATTACCATTGTCTTCTTCATAGATCTGCAAGGACAAAGTTGAAGCAGAAGTGTGGTTTGGAGGGCTCAAAGCATTGACTGGACAGAATCGTAATAGACGGACAAGAAGTGATTTTGCCGATGTAAGTTAGTCTGAAATGGATTGTTGGAAATTCCGCATAGGAGATAGCAAGTTGTGGCTTTGCAGTTTAGGAAAGACCTCTTCCGAAATACTGATTGCATTACTTAAATCACATACTTGGGAAAATGGCAGAAAAATTCTTTTGACTCTTATGAATTTAAAGTCGAACATTGACATTTTACATAAATGCAGGGATTTTATGCGATATATAGTTGTAAATAGTTGTAAGTGCTTTAGATTGCAATGCTTACTTGCTAATTAATTTCCATGTAGTTATCTCAGCTACAAGGAGAATTCTTTCTGAATGGCCGCCAGTTTGGTCCAGCTCTAGAGGCCAACAATAGTATTACCCGTGGTAGGGTGTCTATAGATTTAAGCTCAGATGCGGGGTCAGAACGTGCAAGTATGCAGTTAAGAACTAGTGGTGGAGATGGTTTCAGGATTAGTGTTTCAAGCACTCCTAGTTGTTCAAGTGGTGGATCTGGTCCAGATGACATAGAATCATTAGGTGATGTTTACTTATGGGGAGAAGTTTGGTCTGATGGAGTTGCACCAGATGGGTCTGTAAGCTCAGTCCCTGTAAAAGTTGATGTTCTAACTCCTAAGCCCTTAGAATCAAATGTAGTGCTTGATGTTCATCAGATAGCTTGTGGTGTAAGGCACGTAGCTCTTGTAACAAAGCAAGGTGAAGTTTTCACATGGGGTGAGGAATCTGGTGGGAGACTGGGTCATGGAATTGAAAGGGACTTTAGCCGCCCCCGACTTGTTGATTTCCTGGCAGTCACTAATGTGGATTTTGTTGCATGTGGAAAGTATCATACATGTGTTGTATCCACAGCAGGTGATTTATTCACTTGGGGTGATGGTGCTCATAATGCTGGACTCCTTGGTCATGGCACTGACGTTAGCCACTGGATTCCAAAAAGAGTTTGTGGTGCATTAGAAGGACTGCAAGTCTTATCTATCGCATGTGGCACATGGCATTCAGCTTTGGCAACTTCTAATGGGAAGCTATTCACATTTGGTGATGGAACATTTGGTGTTTTAGGCCATGGAGACCAAGAAAGTGTTGCATATCCAAAAGAAGTTCAAATGTTGAGTGGACTAAAGACTATTAAAGTTGCATGTGGGTTATGGCATACGGCAGCAATTGTGGAGGTTATAGGCCAGTCAGGTGCTAACATATCATCGAGAAAGTTGTTCACCTGGGGTGATGGTGACAAATACCGGCTAGGTCATGGAAGTAAGGATACTTATCTACTTCCAACCTGTGTCTCCTCGTTAATTGACTACAATTTCCACCAAATAGCTTGCGGACATACTCTTACTGTTGCACTTACTACATCTGGTCATGTCTTCACCATGGGTGGTACTGCACATGGTCAACTAGGCAACCCAAGTGCCGATGGAAAGTTACCGTGCCTGGTGCAAGAAAGACTAGTAGGTGAATTTGTTGAAGAAATTTCTTGTGGGGCATATCATGTTGCTGTTTTGACATCAAGAAGTGAAGTATTCACTTGGGGAAAAGGTGCGAATGGAAGACTGGGACATGGTGACATAGATGATAGAAAAACTCCAACCTTGGTTGAGGCATTGAAGGATAGACATGTAAAAAATATATCATGTGGCTCCAATTTCACTTCCAGCATATGCATCCATAAATGGGTCTCCGGGGCTGACCAATCAGTTTGCTCTGGCTGCCGTCAGGCATTTGGTTTTACCAGGAAGAGGCACAATTGTTATAATTGTGGGTTGGTGCATTGCCATGCCTGCAGTTCCAAGAAAGCATTGAAAGCAGCTTTGGCTCCAACACCGGGCAAACCTCATCGCGTTTGTGATGCTTGTTATGCAAAACTTAAATCTGCTGAAGCTGGTACTACGTCAATTTTGAGTAAAAGAGTTGCTGGGCCGCGCTCCTCAATAGATGGCAGTGCAAGATCAGATAGAGGGGAGATAAGATCTTCTAGGCTTTTGCTCTCTACCTCCACAGAACCAGTCAAATACCTTGAGATTAGGTCAGGAAGACCTGGGGCCAGATATGATTCTCCATCTCTAGTCCGAGCTTCGCAAGTTCCATCACTTTTACAGCTTAAAGATATTGCATTTCCAAGCTCACTCAATGTTCTTCAAAATGCATTTAAACCTGCTACTCCTCCAGCGACACCACCAACTCAGTCTCCTATCAACTCAAGATCTAATTCACCATACTCAAGGAGACCAAGCCCTCCACGCTCTGTCACACCCACATTTTCAAGGAGTGTTATTGAAAGCCTGAGAAAGTCAAATGAACTTTTGAACCAAGAAGTGTCAAAATTGCAAAATCAAGTACCAGTGATATACCTTTTTGCTATTTGCTATTCCATTATGCTCATCTGCTTCACTGCTGGCATTAACCATACAGTGTCCACTTGTCTAATTTTTTTTTCTCTTCTTTTGAACAATTACAGATCAAAGGTCTGAGGCAGAAATGTGATTCACAAGACCGGGAGATTCATAAGCTACAGAAAAATGCTGAAGTATCTGCTTCATGTGCAGTGGGAGAGTCATCCAAGTTTAAAGAGGCCAAGGAAGTTCTCAAATCCATCACAGATCAGGTGTGGTTAAGCTCAGTTAATGTTTCAGTTTGCAACAAGATATAATCGATGCACGTTATAAATGGAAACCATGCCAGTTACATCCTATGAATAATACAATTTAAAATTCTTGTACAGTTGAAGGAAATAACAGAGAAGTTGCCACCTGAGGTTTCAGAAAGCGAAACTTTTAGAAATATGAATACTCAAGCTGAAGCATTCTTACATACATATGGAACTTCTGAAGCTGCTTCTGGTTTTCCTGCAAACTTGGAGTCTTCAAATATGCTAGAGAGTAACGACGGTGGAACTTCTAGTACTAGAGAGGCTGCAGCCCAAGAAAGCTCACAGAATGAATCAAGATCATCAGACGCATCAGCAATTAGGGGTGGAGGAAAAGAAATTATCGAGCAGTTCGAACCTGGAGTCTATGTCACTTTTGTTTATCACCGAAATGGTGGCAAGATCTTCAGACGAGTTAGATTCAGGTACTTGACTAAATGGTTTATTATTCTACATACCAATTCATGCATGAATCAGCAGAGAACTAATTTTTTCTGGTAATTTTCTGGAGGATGACTAAGATTTAGACCTTATTTTCTTCATCCTTTGGGCAGAACAACTCCATTGGAGTCAACCTGTTTCTTTCAAGTGATGATGGATCTGACATTAGGTGATTTAATTAGCTAGATTGATGTATAGTGTCAAAATGACAAAAGGGTAGCAAATTTGTTAGAAATTTACAAGGGCTCTGGGTCTGGCCATCTATCTTATTAGCTTCAGTTCACATAAACCACTACATCAAATTTTAATTTGTTAAAGCTTCATTTTAATTCTCAAACACTTGCATTAAGAGCTCCTAGTCTCACTCTCTTATACTTGACTCCGAAATGTTTTGCAGTAAAAGGAGGTTTGGTGAGCATCAAGCAGAAGAATGGTGGAGCCAAAATAAAGATAGGGTGCTTCTGAGGTACAGTCCAAATGCAAATAAACCGGCTTCAGCTGGACCATCCCATACTCCAGCACCGGCTACTGATGAAACCAGTGAGGCAGCTTCTTCCGCACCAGAAGCTTAGTTTCATACTGGCAATATAGAGTAGAATATTATCAAACGGCGGCTACCTTGAAAGCAGCAACATTATGGATATATATCAGCAAAGTAGGGGATGTATTGTATTCCTTCTTAGAAAACATTAGGTTAATGGATCTTCTATCCAGGAAATCAACATACAAGAATTTTCCAACACTTTTCCTCTCTACAAGGCAGCTCCAAACATGGTAACTCCTGAGACTATTTACTTTTAGAGGAAGAAAGAAAAATACATTTAACTCTTGTCAACATTAATTCATTCTTTGTAATATAGGATCCCTTTTTTCATACTACTTGCAACTTAACTTTGGTTTTGTATACTGCATGTCCAATTTATACATTATTGGAAGAAGTTAACTTTGGAAGGTTTGAATGTTTGGTGGTTTGATAATCAAGTACTAGGATTTCAAAAGGAAATAATGGAGTTTGTAACTATAAAACTTTAGTTGAGGAAACTTGTTTGCAAGATTTGGATTAAACAGAACAGAAACTTATGGCAATTAAATTTGCCAACTACTTCAACTAATTTCATCTACTTGATAGCCGACCTAATTTGTGGCTATTTGACGTTTATTAAAAGAAATGGAGACAATCTATATTCCTTAGCAAGACATAATTTGAATGTGAATGTGATATTGAAATATTTTTCATTTGTCCTTACAATTTATGGCTAATTGTTTAATTTGGGACCAAATGTTTGCAAAATGTCTTGATTTGAGATACAACTTTCATATTTTATCTATTGAGAGCCAAGCGTTGTAAAATCAGCTCAATTAAAAGGCCCATTGACTATTTTTTTTGGCGCGTGTAATATAATCATTGTTATACTTAACCGTCATACTAATGTGCTGGCTGGGTTTAAAATTGTGCTCTATTTTGACAAGAACAATAAGGTTGTTTTTCTTTATTTCTCAAAATCATATGATAAGATTATGCCTTTTTTTAAAAAAAAACCATGTGTTTAAAACCTTATGTGCTTCAACTCCGGTGTATGAAAGAGCCGGTTTTGCAAGGTTTGATCCTCAATCGACCAAATTAGAAAGTTCAACCCCAAATCGAATCATTTTATAAATGCTTAGGCCTAAACCAACAAATCAGGTAAAGAAAAGGGTATGGATGTATTTTTGGGAAAAATGGTAATCACAGAGCAAATGAATACATGCCACGTGTAAAAGTAGTTTGTGGTTAAGGAACCGCGTTCCCGCGCCTTTAATACCCGTCACTTCAGTTTTATATTATTTAGTACAGAATACAGATGAATAATAAATTATTTAAGTCGTAAATAAAATTGACTAAAAATTTTGCAACTCTTTTTTATTTAAAAGAAAACCCCCTGAAGTTTCTTGCCCCTTTCATTTGACTTCCAAATTCTTCTCTGCTAAGGAAAGAAAATTGATTATATTAGAAAATTAAAATGTACTTCTCAGTCTCACTTTCTTAAGTTCACAGGACAGCCACTTTTCAATTTATTTATTTATTTATTTATCCATCCTAACTTTAGATATTCTTTAGATTTCATTTTCCGGGAAAATATATTTTTTTCCTGGAAAAAGAAAAAAGCAGAGTCTAATTTTCCATCGTAACAGACGGTGAAGCTTTTTTTCGAATGGGGCAACAACAATCGAAAGATGAGTTGCTATACGAGCAAGTGAATTACGGCAACACAGAAGGGATCAAAGCTCTTCGCCGTGAAGGCGCAGGCCTTGAGGTACGAACTAATTTACCTGATTTTCTTCCTCAATTCGTCGATGATTAAATTAGGTCTTAATCGATTATCAATCTGATTTTTTTCCTAATTTTGTTTATGGATTGGCAGTGGCTTGATAGAGAAGGGAAAACACCGTTGATATTGGCGTGTTTGAGTCCTGACCATTTTAATGTAGCCAAAACTTTGATCGAACTCGGTGCCAATGTCAACGCTTATCGTCCAGGTTTCTAATTTATTTATTTCTCAATGCAAAATAGAGAAAATTTGCGTCTTGTTTCTCACAAATAAATTTGGGCATTTTTTTGGCTCCCAGAAGTAGAACTGCACGATATTGGAGGAACTTTATTTTAATTTTCATTTTTGCCTGTGAAGTTGAAAATTTTACCAGTACTTTTCTCTTGCTCGTTATAACTTGCTTGAAATAGGAAGAAAGTTTAGTCTTTGGAGGCTTGATCATAATGAATAGTGATAAAGTGGTCTTTGGTTTGATTTTAGGTCGGCATGCTGGAACTCCCTTGCACCATGCAGCAAAGAGGGGCCTTTTAAATACAGTCAAATTACTTCTTTCACATGGAGGTAATTATCTTATCTACTTTTGTAATTGCTGTATAAAAGCCACGTTATCAGCTTTTGCAGAACAATTATGTTTGATTTGAACTGTGTAGACTAGTCTTATAAAGTGATCCTTCAAATTTTCAGCGAACCCGTTGGTGATGAATGATGAGTGTCTGACACCTCTAGAAGTTGCTAGGGCAAAAGGAAATGTCACTATTGTGCGGGCAATTGAGGTAATAATGGAAGCTTATTTCTGATGTTCTATGTTATATAATTCTAGTTAAAACCTTGATATTTATCATGTATAACGAAGTGCCGCCTAAACCTCTTTTTTCCTATGATACTGTCCAGGATCACATATGTTTATTCTCCGGTTGGATGCGGGAGTTTTACGGGCCAGGGTTTATTGAAATGTTTGCTCCTCAATTGGTTTCAAGAAAAGCGTGGGTATTATTATTTGGAAATTATGATACCTTTCAATTTCAATAATATTCTGCTTATTTGTTATCTTATGCCGTAGAAGTAACATTCCTGGGTAGTTTCTATTGATGTAAATCTTGATTTTCTGTCATTCCTTGCATTTTTCTTTTCCAAGAAAAATGTGTATCATCTCATTGAAGCATTTTTTGCAGTTGGGTTGTTGTTTTACCAACTGGTTCCCGTAATCATACAAAGCCTTTCAAGTTGGAGCTGGCCATATATTCCAGTTTGCAGGTATTGCAATTATTCTTTTCCATTAAATGAGCCAAGTATTAAGCTCAGCTGAATCAAATTTCTGAGTTTTCAACCTGACTTCAGTTCAAACAATAGCTTAATTAAGTGAAAACCCTCAAGCTTGGCTTAAATTGGCCTGAATGTGATTTTCAAGTTAGCTGTGGATTTCTTAAATATTTATGATGCTATTATGCAAATAAATAACAGATTTAGTTACTGTTTAATATATATATATATATATATATATATATATATATTAGTTAAGATCGTAAGTAGTTGAGCATTAAAATGGCCAAGGTACTGAGCTTGGTGTGTTATTATATAAGTGAAGCGAAGCTTTGATAACATTCTGTGTGTGTGTAGGATGGAATGGATGATGGTAGGTCACAAACCTGAAAGGATAAAATTGCAGATAGGATAATTTCTTAGAGTGGTATTGGTGTGTTATTGAATCCTCTATTAATGGGATATCTTCTATAAATTTGCTGGAAAGAACAAACCAATATTTATATGGAGGTTTTGGTGTTATATTATATATATGCATCCTTTTTAGGATTAGCTTGTGTCTATCTTGATTAATTGTGAACTAGCTTGTATATGCTTTTCATTGGTTTATAATTTTAAATGTTTTGCTTATCTATTATATTGTTAGATCTTTCTTCTCCTTGGATGATTTTCTACAACTTATTTTGGTAATTGGTTAATGATCAGGATGCCCAACCACGTACAGTTATCGCATTGTGGAAAGCTAATTTAGAAGAGCCAAAGCTTAACCAGCCTGATCCGACGGTGGCAATTCTTGATAACACCACCAGTAATTACTCTTGCCAATATATATTATATTAATCTTTTCTGGCAATATTTTGGAATTAGAAATCAGATTGGTTTCGAAGTCTCCATGTTTTTGATTGATTTCGTCTTTATGCATAGTCTCAAGACGCAGGAGGCGGAGGCAAGGTATTTACACCTCCCCAGAGGCGAGGTGTAAGCCTGGAATAGCTAGGCGTAAGCATGGTAATTACCAGCTATTTACAACTATGTAAAAATACACTGAAATTGAATGAAATTGCATGTAAACATGATACAATTAGAGTTCCTTGATATTGGAAGTCATTAAGACTTGAAATCCCAGCCTCTCCACTCTCCAGCCTCCACTTTAGTAGACTTTGTCAGATAACTGGGTCCTTTTCCCCTGATGAGTACTGACATTAATTAGGTGAAAACTAGTTGTTTGCTTTGATGCTTGAATGTTACTAATAGGTGTTTGTTGAAATTTTTGATGAGAAATGTCTGTTTTTTCAATGTTATGATTCACATCAATGTGGTACGGTTTCTTTCCAGAGACGCGCATAAAACTTGCTTCTGGCAATGAAAATGACAGACAGCAGCTTCAGTGGTTTTGTGATGCATGCAAAGGAATTCCACAGGTACTATTCACCCTTTGTATACAATGTTTTTCTGACCCTTGTTTATAGATCTATAAAAAACTTATAGAAGCTGACATTGGGTAAGTAAGTTATTGTAATCAGAAATTTCTTTTACCATAATAATTATATCTCTAAATTTCCCAGAGTAATACTACTACAAATGTCCTGCTAGAGATTGCTGGCTGCTGCAATGGAACTTTACTGTACTTTGGTGAAGGTGGAATGAATACTTGTGGAGTTTATGTTTTGGGGTCTGTTTGCTTGAGGGATTTGCCCTGTATAGTAGTACACTCGTTTTGTGGGTTTGAAGCAAAACTGGATAAGCTTGAATAGAACTCTCCAATGAAACTACACAACCATTCTAAAGTATAGGAGTAGTACACTCTTTTTGTGGGGTAGTGGAATATTGAGTTTCAGAGTATATGCAGTAATAAGCAAAATCCTAGAGTAGTTATTCAAACCCCAACTTTAAAAAATATGAAACATCTTGTTCAGAATATTTCTATGATGGTGCATTTCCATTTAATTTTTGCATTAAATCTGCTGTTTAGTTGAGTTATGGATCCATTTGAATATGTAGGTAACAGGCCCTGCTTTCTTGCGTACTTCTCAGCCTCCGGCTGCTCAGGCAACTGCACCACCACATGCAGAGGATCTAGAATTAGCAATGGCAATCAATGCCTCTATCCAGACGGCTAATGCAGAGACGCCCAATTTCCATTTGCACTCTGGCAATGAAGCTAGTTCATCCAGCAGTTGGAGTAGCTCTATAGGTACTAGTGGTAGTGGTTCGGTAGCAGCGATGGAACCCGCTCCTTCAAAAGGAAGCATCAGTAAATGGACAGTGACTGAAGCTGGCTCTGGTAGCAACTCTACCGAGGGCACCCAAATCGATAATAATAACGTATCTGCTGCCCACAAAACAGTGCAAACCTCCGGTTCAGCCCCATCAGCTCCACCAGCTATGGATGAGATTATAGAAGATGGCCCAATTCAATATCCATCGATTGATTCCACTCCTATTGATTTGTCTTCCTCAAATGTTGAAAACCAACCTGATAGTGCACCTCAAACAAGCGAAGATGGAAGCCCTGCATCATGTGTGATATGTTTGGACGCTCCATCGGAGGCTGCTTGTGTCCCTTGTGGCCATGTTGCCGGATGTATGTCTTGTTTGAATGAGATCAAAGCCAAGAAATGGGGTTGCCCTGTATGTCGTGCCAAGATTGAGCAGGTTATAAAGCTGTATCGTGTGTGAACATCTGTATACATATAAACTGTAAATTTGTCAGTTATTTCTGTACCTTGAAGAAGTTTGCTTTCATTTTTGTATACTAGGCTTGTAAACCTATGCTACTCGTCATAAGTTTTGTAAATTTATTCGATAAAATTTTACTTATAAGAAACTCATTTTCCTTTATAATGATTGCAATTGAAATTCTTCATGACTTTAACTAAGTTCTTTTTTTTTTTTACCACAACTTTAACTAAGTTCAAAATGCCATAATTTTTATCTAGTCTTAAAAGATGATGACTCTGCAAGACTGCAACCAAAATATAAAACAGTTCAGACTCCATTGTTAACGGTGGATTGTGCTGAATTCAGGATTAATTGAACAAGATTCAATTGTCTACTGAAAAGAACTCAAAGGCAAAACTGCTCTAACTTGATGTGAAGGTGACCTGTTGCCACACTGTCAATTGTCAAAACGTTAGTGTAGAGTTGGCAGAAGCTGGTTGGGTGCTTTGTCGGCAAACTTTTTACACTTTGCATGTAATCCCAAATCATCAAAAAAGAAGAAAGCAAAACAATGAAGAGAAGGGAAAACATGTTAATCATGGGGAGTTAATACAAGTTAATTAGAGTAAAACTTGCCATGATCCAAAAAAGGTTAAGTTTAATCAAAAAGGCTTATAACCGAAGCCTTTGGAGGGAAATTTGAACTTGATCATGAGCAATTCATTAAGTATAAATAGAATAAATGAAGACAAAAATGGAATAGGCAAACCATTTGACCAAATTCGTCTATCCTAATTGTTTTATTAGTGCTAAATCATTAGGAGTAGTGTTAACTTAGAAATAGTTGTAGCTTGATCTAAAACTCTTCTCAGTTGTAATCAAGGTATAATCAATAGAATTCCCTTCCGTGTTGATTCGATCATTGCATTACAATATCTCCCCACTCTTGCAAGTGACTTATTTTCCGTGTTGATTAAGGATGAGAACCTTTACTGACTTATTTTTCATCAAACTATCTACATTTAATTGTCATCAAGATTGTTACCATCATCTCCATACTAATCTAATGATTCTACAAACTAAAAATCTTCTTCATCAAATTGAATCCTTTATGGCAATACACTTAAATTCACTTCTAAACCAATACCTTGTAGCCGATCAAACATAAATGGTATTTGTTTTGAAATACTAACCGACAAGGTATACAGTGGCATCTTCTTCATTTTCCTTGGAATTTAAATCATTTACACCTGAATTGCTTATTATGCTGATACGAATTAATTGTATTTCCTATAATTTTATGGCTTATTGCTCAAAAAGACCCCTGAACTTACACAAAACGGCCAAATAAGCCCCTGAACTCTAATTGCAGCCAAATAAGCCTCTGAACTCTTTAAAAAGGTCAAATAAGCCCTTTTCTGATGGCTAAATGTTGAAATAAGGACTAAACGTTTCGAGATTTTCTCAAATAAGGATCAACATACACAATTCCAACAAATTAAAACACATACTTAACAAATTTTTATAAATTAGAGAATTCTTAAATGAAAACAAATGTTTCTCATGCGTACACGTTAAATTTGATAGAAAAATGATATTATCGTGTTAATTAAAAATCAAAAACTATTAATCAAAATAAATTCATCAAACGTAATATGATATAAAATTATCGTACGTTTTTCAGTTTATATATATCTCACACACTAGTATTAACTTATATTGTATCAAATTTGTAAAAAAATATATTAATTATGTGTTTTAATTTGTTGGAATTGTGTATTTTGATCCTTATTTTAGAAAATCTTGAAATGTTTAGTCCTTATTTCAGCATTTAGCCATCAGAAAAGGGCTTATTTGGCCTTTTTAAAGAGTTCAGGGGCTTATTTGGCTGCAATTAGAGTTCAGAAGCTTATTTAGCCGTTTTGTGTAAGTTCAGGGGCCTTTTTGAGCAATAAGCCATAATTTTATACAATTAAAATTTACCAATTTATTATTTATACAAGGTGTGAACTTTCAAGATCAGACCAAATCACCCTTGAAAAGGACTAAATAATCAATTCAGGATATAAGGTTTACCTGAAAACGCAATTCATGATATAACGTTACAAAAATGCCAATTAAGGATATAACGTTATCAAATCCAGTCAAATAAGGATAATTTTGGACGGAACTCATTGTTTGTGCAGCACGCGCAATAAACTCGCGTTTAGTGGAAAAAAAAGTATACACGTGAGATTTTTTTAGCCACCTGGAATTTATTTAAATATACTAATTGTTAGCCACATGGAATTATCCTTTTAAATAAATATAGAATTTATTTCAATTATATTTAAATGATAAACTTAATAGTAATTATTAGTAATTTTTTTTTACCCTAAACCTTTTCCTCTCTCCTCCCATCTGATGGGCTGACGCACCCTTTCCTCCTCAACAGATTCCGACCGTCGGACCTTTCATCAACGTAAAATCCAAAATTGATGAAATCAAAAAGCAAACCAGGGAAGGCGCGAACCCAATCGATACTCACCTGATGGCATCAGGAAGGAGCTTCTCCTGCTTAGATTTTGCAATCTTTTTCGAGAATTGAGATTGGTAATCTTCAGAAACTTAGTTGCAAACATCAAATTATTCTCTTTCTTCTTCTTCTTCTCATCCCTTTCCTCTCTTTTCTGGTGATGGACTCTGTCCTCAGCCTATTAGGCGTACACAACAACCATAATCATCGGTAAATCCCTGTTGCAGACTAGCGATAACGATGTCAATCCTAAGCCTGTAACTTCAGTAGCAGCCGCAGTG
>AWWV01007130.1:0-15841 GCA_001974805.1 Corchorus capsularis
CACAATTATCTCATCAACTAATTGATTAATTTCATTGTTAAATGCCAATTTCATTGATTTGATTTGAATATTTGATTGAATATATTCAAATCAAAATCAATTACAATTACAATTATTAATGAAAACTTTACATAATTATGTTTTATTCCTTCATACTACTACCATAAATCACTCTCAATCAAATTTCCAATTTCCATTTGATTTGTCTCAATCAAATTTAATTTCACATACATTTTACCTTAAATGGGTGATTCTGTCATCTATATAAAGGCCCATAGTTTCAGCATTTTTTCATCATTGTTCCACAATCTTTATTCAATTTTTGTCTCCATTATTTTACTAAATTTTGTACAAGTTTCTTTCTACTTCTCCATCTCCTATTCTTCTTGACATATCTTTTGTTTTTTTATATCCAAGTCTCTCATGTTTTTTAAATATTATTATTACTTTTTTCTTATATATCATTCGTTATTTTTTTTCATAATTATTTTAAATTTCTATATGCAATTTTGTTGGCCTTCTGTTATATAATACTATTAAGTTTTACAATTTTTTGTTATGTTCTTTGATTTTGTACTCATTGATTTTTTTTGTTAGCTTTCATTCTGTTTAAATTTCTTTGATTATGTACGATCTTATATTATTTTTAGTTTTGGTCAAAATTATTGACCAAATCATTGATTGAATAAGTACTCAATAGAATAGTTAATAAGTTGTTGTATATTCATATTCTTTTTCTAAAGTTTTTTGTGTAATTCTTATTTTTCACTCTTATGTTCTTAAACTATGTACTAACGATTTTTTTTTTTACTTTGTGAGTTTTAATTTTCTTAAAAAACATTTATTTATTTATTGCTAATTTTGTATAATAGTTGCTTATTTACCATATAAATATCATCAATAAATAAGAGCAAGTATTTAATTACAAAGCAAATCATTTATTTTTTTAATCAAAATAGATTGATTATGTTTGATAATTTTTTACTTATTGAATTATTCAATTTCAAGCATGATCATAGTCAATAATTACTGATTTGCTTTAATAGTTGCTTATTTTCCTTTTTTGTTTAATGAAAATGAATCTTCTGTTTAAACTTAAAGATTTTAAATAACTAATTACGCTTTATTTCCTTTAAGGGAAGCAAATCATTTTTTTTATCAAATAGAATGATTAGGTTTGATATTTTTACTTATTGAATTATTTAATTTCAAGCATTATCATAGTCAATAATTACTTATTTGCTTTAATAGTTGCTTAATTTCCTTTTTTTTAATGAAAATGAATCTTCTCTTTTTACTTAAAGATTTTTAATAAGTTGTAAGGTTAGTTGTATTCTTATTTGAACAATTAAAATATTTGGTCTTATCTTAATGTTTTTGAGTTCGTGTGGCTTAATAATTTTTTTTTCAATGGACTGTAAATTAAAAGTGCTTGATGAAAACAATGAATCAATTAGTAACTAGAGTCCAAAAGGCACCGCCCCAAAAGCTAATGATTATTTAATTTTGCCACAAATAAATGAATCAATTAATATTATGTTACAAAAAAATAAATTGATTGAACATCCAAAATAAGTAAATGAATCAAGTTAGTCCTTAGTTAACTTTACCAATCAAAGTTATAATTGATGGATGATTATTTATTTTTTCCATAAATAAATAAATCAATTACTAATTATATTACCAAAAAAATTGATTGAACATGCTAAATAAATAAATGAATCAAGTTAGTCGTTGATCAACTTTGTCAATTAAAGTTATAATTGATTGATGATTATTTGATTCTGTCATAAATAAATGAATCAATTAGTAATTATGTTAGAAAAAAAATAGATTGATTGAACATACTAAATAGATTGATTGAACATACTAAATAAATTATGGAATCAAATTAGTCGTTAATTAATTGCCAAAAAAATTAGTAATTAACTTTGCCAATCAAAGTTATAACTAATTGGTGATTATTACATTTTGTCATAAATAAATGAATCAATTAGTAATTATGTTAGCAAAAAATAAATTGATTCAACATGCTAAATAAATAAATGAACCAAGTTAGTCCTAAGTCAAAATTGCCAATCAAAGTTACTCCTATAATTTTGCCATAAATAAATAAATCATTTAGTAATTACGTTAGAAAAAAATAAATTGATTGAACATGCTAATTAAATAAATGAATCAAGTTAGTGATCGTTAGTTAATTTTTCCAATCAAAGTTATAATTGATTGATAATTATTTAATTTTACCATAAATCGCTACAAAAAAATTAACATAAATAAATCAATTAGTAATTATGTTACCAAAAAAATAAATTATTGAACATGTCGTTAGTTAATTTTGTCAATCAAAGTTGTAATTGATTGATTATTATATAATTTTACCATAAAATCGCCACCAAAAAGATTACCATAAATAAATAAATCAATTAGTAATTATGTTACCAAAAAAATAAATTATTGAACATGTTGTTAATTAATTTTGCCAATCAAAGTTGTAATTAGATAATCCAAACATTTTATTTTATATTGACACACGTCCTTTCAAAAAATTTTGTCTTTTTTATCTTTTTTGGCCAGAATGTCTTTTTTATCTTACTAATTTGTTTATATTATGTTGTTTTAATTTAATACTTTACCATTTTAGCATAGTCAATCAATATTTTACACCCTCCTCAAGTTTAAAAAAGGAACAAAGTTAAAACCGTACGACATTACTCAAATGTAAATTTTTTAATTTTTTTTCATTCCCGGGCAACGACCGGGTTATAAACTAGTATATATTAAAACTGTAGACGTTGGAGAAAAGGAAAGTAATTTAATGCTGAAGCTCTCTCCTTCTGACATGTGGCATGTGTATTTAATATTGAAACCCTCTCCTTTTGACAAGTGGCATGTGTCACTTATTGCCATGTGTCATTTATTTATATACTATTTAAATGTGATGTAATCTTTTATTTTAGATCCAAAATTATCTCCCTAATTATTTTTTTCTACTAATCTCCCTAATTAAGCGTAACATATAATTGAACAATGTTTTACCTTAATTAAATCTTTAATCTTTAATTGAGAGGGTAAGTTAATTTTGGATTCACTTTGATTTAGATCCATAATCATAGCCTCAATTAGGACTATTTAGAATTGAAAATTTAAAAATTGGAGACAAACCTTTCATTACATTGTTTTTCCTTTTATATATATATATATATATGATTAATGATTTCTCCATATAAAGAGTCACATCTACCAATTATCAAGAGTCACAAAACTTTCAATTTGATTCATATTCAGTTTTTTTTTTCTTTTAAAATATTAGCACCTTTTTTTTTCTTTTACATTTGATTATGTTTTAAACTCTTTTCTCCTACAGGTACCCAACCCACAGCAATGAGTTTGCTAGCCCCTGTTGATCCAAACGAGTCTGCCACGGGAGTTATTTGGAGATATGATTGCATGTGACAACGAAAATTGTCAAGAAGGTGAATGTGTTGGGCTAATGCTAGAAACAAGATTTAACGGAAAGTGGTACTTACTAAATTAGATCGATTGATTTAATTAAATCAATTAGCTAAATTACTAATAAAACCCTATGCGATTAGGGTTGGAATTATAACTCATCATATATAAATACCTTCTCCTACAGTCTACCAATTCGTTCGTCTCCTCTCTAGACAGATCAAAATAGAGGTAAAACCTATCCAATATCGTTTTATTTCAATACGTTTACTTTGCTTTTTTTAATTTTTATATACTCTAATTCTCCAATTCGTTCTTTTCCTACCTAGGGAATAAAACAGCCATTTGCTTAGAAACCAAAGCAAAGTCAACAATTGTTTCAAGCCTTTTATTTCAATATGCTTTGCTTTGCTTTTTAAATTTATACTCTAATTCAAATTCTTAATTTGATTTTTGTCTTCAGAAATAATGGAACACGAACTCACTCAATTGAAACGTGAGAGAGACATGTACAAAGAAATGTACCATGAACAAAGATCCATCATGCAAGAGTACTCAAAGGTTTTGAATATGTACGTAATTGCAACTCCGGCACTCCACATGGATTGGAAGATTGAAGTCATAAACAATCTGTCTTTGAGAGAGCAGTATGAAAATGAATTGGGGCATTTGTACACCCAAATCAATGAAATCAAGAATATCTTACAAGATCACAGGAAAATTCTAGATGAACTACCAACGAATAATTAGGCACTAAGTCTTGGCCTTTGTTCTATTTTAATTTCGTTTGTTACTCATTTCGTTTATCTTAATACAAACTTTGTTTTGTCTCCCTTATATCTATGGATTCAATTTTTTTTTATTGTATCTACTCCTCTCTCTTACCAAAATTGATTTGCACTGTTCTTGATATGACAAGGGCCCATTACACAAACACTTTCACATGGAAAGAACCAACTTGAATTTTGCAGTTACAATAAATATGGTACGAAATTTTGTCAAAGCACCACTCAAAAAGGTTAATTACTTGAAATTATAAGTACTATAAATAAATTCTAATTAATTTATTTCCCTAATTAAATTCCTAATGTGTATAGTATTTCGGCCATTAATTCCTGATTGTGTAGTTTAACTCATTGCTCAATTAATTTAGTAATAAAAATATTTACACTATTTTCTTTATATAAATTAAACATACTATTAATTTTATAAGCAAAGCTTTCATTGAGTGCCACATGGCATTAGGTTTTTTTTGACAAATGTTTCTAATGTTTTGTTTATTATATTTGTATTCATTTAGTTTGGAAAAATCAAAAGACATTCATCCCCTTTTCCTATATAAAATAAATTAATCAAATAATTATAAATTAATTATAAATTTGTTATGAATATACATGTATATTGTGGATGTCCATGAATCTAAAATTAAAGCATGGATAAGACTAATAACTTGGTTCATTCATACATATATACCTATGTACTAAGTTCATTCTCTTATATTTATGGTGATGTATCTATGTACCTATAAATACATTACTTTGTTATGGAATAAGATGAATAAGAACAATTTTTTCCCTTTTTCATATTTTCTTATTCTCCATATTCTATTGTCTCTCTATTCTCTTGTCTTTTCCATAC
Organism: Corchorus capsularis; assembly: GCA_001974805.1. Classification (NCBI taxonomy): domain Eukaryota; kingdom Viridiplantae; phylum Streptophyta; class Magnoliopsida; order Malvales; family Malvaceae; genus Corchorus; species Corchorus capsularis. The sequence goes on from AWWV01007130.1 coordinate 5,092, forward strand.
TTCAATTTTCTATTCTCTTGGTTTGTTTTGTTATCATTTCACAACAAAATTTCATTTCTTAACTAAAAATTTCTTAAAAGAATTTATAAAATAAAACAGCCGCTCGCGAAGTGCGGCCGGGAAATTCTAGTATACAATAATTAAATGGTCAACAATATTCCGACCATATATTGGTTCACAATAATTCATTTCCCACAATCAAAATTGATTCAACATGCTAAATAAATAAATGAACCAAGTTAGTCCTAAGTCAAAATTTCCAATCAAAGTTACTCCTATAATTTTGCCATGAATAAATAAATCATTTAGTAATTACGTTAGAAAAAAATAAATTGATTGAACATGCTAATTAAATAAATGAATCAAGTTAGTGATCGTTAGTTAATTTTTCCAATCAAAGTTGTAATTGATTGATAATTATTTAATTTTACCATAAATTGCTACAAAAAATTAACATAAATAAATAAATCAATTAGTAATTATGTTACCAAAAAAATAAATTATTGAACATGTTGTTAGTTAATTTTGTCAATTAAAGTTGTAATTGATTGATGATTATATAATTTTACCATAAAATCGCCACCAAAAAAATTACAATAAATAAATAAATCAATTAGTAATTATGTTACCAAAAAAATAAATTATTGAACATGTTGTTATTTAATTTTGCCCATCAAAGTTGTCATTGATTGATGATTATCTAATCAAAGTTGTAATTAGATAATTCAAACATTTTATTTTATATTGACACACGTCCTTTCAATAATTTTTATATCTTTTTTTGTCAGAATGTCTTTTTTATCTTTTTTGGCCAGAATGTCTTTTTTGGCCAGAATGTCTTTTTTATCTTTTTTGGCCAGAATGTCTTTTTATCTTACTAATTTGTTTATATTATGTTGTTTTAATTTAATACTTTACCATTTTAGCATAATCAATCAATATTTTACACCCTCCTCAAGTTTAAAAAAGGAACAAAGTTAAGACCGTACGACATTCCTCAACTGTAATTTTTTAATTTTTTTTCATCCCCGAACAATGACCGGGTTATAAACTACTACTATAGTTAATCTTGCCACCTACCATGGCAATAAGAAAAGGTGAGTTTACAGGCACAGCTAGTCAGCTACCCATACATACGCAGTCGAAACGTGTTGCTTTCACTTGCCAACTTACAGCCCCATCCCCTACCCATTGCCATTCATCAACCTTCCTGCTTCTTTTCCTTTCTTTTACTTTTTTTTTTCATTATTACACCTATTTAGCTCTAATTATTTTTTATTTTTATTTTTCAATTATAACTATGTTGAAATTTGTGGTGGTGCAAATCTGTCCCCACCGATATAACTTGGGAAGTAGTAGTTGGATTAAGACGTCTCTTTCTGATTCAAGCTATTGCCTTCAAAAAGATTTTAACATTAGTTCCATTGTGTCAAAATATTTCCCTTTTTCAGTTTTTCTTTTCTACCACAAAAATTATATTTTTCCTTTTTATTTTTTTATTTTTAAATTTCGCATTAATTGATTCCTACTTGTTCAACCACTCGTCTTGGGTTAATTAGGTTGAAGTCAATTTCAATTTTCAATTTTCAACTTTCAACAGTATCAAATAATGCAATTGATTATGACATAATTAATTTCAAAGAATTTCAATCTTCTTATTTGATACTGTATTAATTGTAAAAAAAAAAAAAAAGCTATAGTACTCTACAGTTTTTTTTTCAATCTTTCAACAATATTAATGCGAAATTCAACAGTTCAACTTTCAACAGTATTAATAAATTTCGCATTAATCAATTTTCGCACATGTTTAGTGTATCATGACATAAGAAGATTTTTCAACCAAGAAAGAAGCTATAGTACTTTACAGTTTTTTTTTTCTTTTTTTCCTTGCTTGGTTGGCTGGGATTTAACTTGAACGTAAATTTGATGCTTCTGGATTGCCGACTTATAATCAAACTTTTTATACAAGTAAATCTGCGTAATAGAGCAACTCGGATTTTTTTTTTTTTTTTTTTTTTGCCAAAAGAGCAATTCGGATTGGATCAAGTGATAAACAGCTTGTTCCGGTTTAAACAAGTTTCATCTATGAAACCTTATAGTTTAAACAAGTCTCAAGTTAAAAACTTTACATTGGTAAATTCCCCCACCAAACCCAGGTGTGCAATGCAGGTCAAATCCGATTAGTCATGATGTGCGATGTAGGTTTAACCCGTGCACGATGCAGGTTCAACCCGGATTAGTCAGAGAAGTTAGAGAAGTGACATGGATACAGCCATACAGGATGGGGAACAAAAAAAATGATTGCTAAATACCGCCCCATTTTTGCTATTCACCGCCCCACTTTTTACACTTTTGCTCTTTGCTCTTTGTACTTTTTACACTGAGCCTCCCCACTAGGACGGGTCCACCACGATGGAGCCTCCCAACTAGGACGAGTCCACCACGGCGGAGCCTCCCCACTAGGACGGCTCTGCCACGGCGGAGCCTCCCCACTAGGACGGCTCTGCCATGGCGGAGCCTCCCCACGAGGACGGCTCAGCCATGGCGGAGCCGCCCCACCAGGGTGGCCTGCCGTGGCGAAGCCGCCCCAGGAGGGCGGCATGCCCATGGTTAGGGGTGATCAAAAATCGGGTCAAACCGAAAATCGACCCGACCCGATTGAAAATGGGTGAAATGGGTCGGTTGAGTCGGTTTTGTTGGGTGATTCGGTTTGTGAAGTCGGTTTTGGTGGTTTATTGGGTCGGTTGTCGGTATGATAATTGAAACCGAAACCGACCCGAGAAACCGAAGTATCAAAACGACGTCGTTTTGCACATAGGGTTTAGTTATATTTTATATTTCTTAATTTTAATTATATATATTATATATATCCAAAAATCATTTTTATTTTAATATGTAAAATATTTTATTAAATAAGAATATATATATATATATATGTAAATAAGAACATATATATATGTAAGAATTTTATTTTAATATATAATATATATTATTAATATATAATATATATATATATGTGTGTAATATATTCAAATCGAAAACCGACCCGAAACCGATCCGAAACCGATTGGTTTCGGTTTTGGCGGTTTCCCATTTAGTCGGGTCGGTTGTCGGTTGATATATTATAATTTCGGTTTTGGTTGAAACCGACCCATGATCACCCCTACCCATGGTGAAGCCGCCCTCCTGGGGCGGCACGGGTCATCAGTCTTAAATTTCCTCAAAAATTGTATTTTTCTTAAATCGTCATCAAAATACGGCATGTTATCATTCATTTTTCTTAAATCGTTATCAAAATACAGCACATTAACGCTATTCTACGTTCGTGATAGTTTAAAGATTTCAGAGGATTTGAAATCTTAGAAAATGAAGCAAAGAGCAAAAGCGTAAAAAATGGGGCGGTGATTAGCAAAAATGGGACAGTATTTAACAATTCAGAAAAAAAAAAAATCTGCATACTAGTTTCAATTCTTGACAAAAATAACTTTTTTAAGGGAATGATGCCTGAATAACAGAAACCTTTTCGTAACTGCAAAATCAACTTTGCACATCGCCAGATTATACCAAGATAAAGAAAGGAATGTTGCTTGAATAAAAAGGAGGCAAGAAGAGAAGTAGGTAGAAGCAATCACTTCAACTCCAAACTTAAATTATCAATTCAGTAGAGTTACATTTTTGGAGTGAACAACAACATTTGCTTGTCATTTGAACCCCCCAATTGCCGATTCTGTTCATACAAGGAAACTCTAAAAAAAGAGTTTTATAACTATACCTAATATAATAATCATGTATACATAATAAATTACATGAACCAAAAAATCCCTCAAGTACAAAATGAATCACAGACCCCATAACTATGATGACGACAAATTTAATTCCCGTTTTAAGGGCACCGAAGGTAGTCTTATCTCCCACCTTCTTTCGTCCAAACAATATGCCCTCGGTGTATATATAGTTTACGCAAGTTCGTTTTCTGTATTTTCCATGGTAAGAATCGCTACCATACATCACGTAGATACCTGCCGGTCTGTTGGAGATTTTTCACCATGCTCTCAGCCTTCGAGCTGTCTAGTGACCCCTGAAATAAGCAAAGTCGGCACACCTACTTTAGCATAACAAGAAATTTATTTCTAAAAAAAAAAATCTCTTCCAAACTTAATAAAGCATTGATTTGAAGAAAAAGACAGGCTGCTTTCATGCACCATACGAATGTGACAATTATCTACTAAAAAAGAGAGACGCCATAAAGACATGAAAAAATGTCAAAATATGGCATAACTTTTCTACATTTGGAGTCGAGAATTGCAAAAGCTGGCAATAACTCTTTTTAAATCACATTGCTTTGTAAGTGGCAGCTGGCAATCAAATAATTATAATAGCAGCCTCGAGATAAACATAATAAATGTACCTGCTCTTGGCAAATAGTGTGTAGAGTTCGATGAACATCTCTAGCCATGCCCTTGGCATCACCACACACATATAGGTAACCTCCCTGAGAAAGTAAACTCCAGATGTCCGAGGCCTGGAAAGAAAGCATAAATGATTTTAGAGCTTGGCAAATTAAACTGGTAGGCAAACTGAAACATACAATTTGTCAAGAAAAAAGATATAAAAGCTTCTATCCCACAATTCATGGTAGGTAAGAATGTTCAATACCTTCTCCATCATTTTATGTTGCACATATTCTTTGGTAGGTCCCTCACGTGAGAAGGCAACCACAAGTTCAGAAAGTGCACCACTGTTCACAAAGTTGTTGAGCTCATCTTCATAAATGTAATCCTGGAGAAAATGGTACCAAATTAAATTTTGCAATTGAATTACATACATATCCCCAAACCAACCAGAGACATGAAACTATTTATAAGACTTAAAAGTGCATGACAAACCATTTGACGATTCCTGCAGCCAAAGAACAATAAAGATGGACCAAGTTCAGCTCCACCTTCTTTCAGTGCAAGTCTTTCCTGAAAATGAAAATACAAATCATTAGTTCACAAAAGTCACTTGAACATAATGAATGTAGAAAAGAGTGAAAAGATCATTACCTGAAGGAATCCCCTGAAAGGAGCAAGTCCGGTACCAGGGCCAATCATAATGATCGGCACATTAGTATCTGAAGGAAGTTTAAAGTTTGATTGCCTGACAAAAATAGGTGCCCAGCTGCAGTCATGGCTTTTCTCCAAAGGCACAGAGTTCTGAGAAATAGAAGAGGTAAATGAGTATTAAAATAATATTATTACTGCAACTATAAAAAGCGAGGTGTTAACAAGTTATCAATTTTGCCTTGGAAGTTATAATAGTCAGTGAGAAATCAAGATATGATTATATCCGGGAATCAAAATTCATTAATCTCCTCCAAACTATCTAATCAGTTTCCATTTATCTTCCAAGATTGACCTCTCCAAGCTATAAAAAAGGGGCAAAAAAAAAAAAAAAACTCTGTACCTTCATCCAAGTTGAACAAACACCTTTGTGCATACGACCTGTAGGTGTTTTATCAAGAACCAATGCACATGTGACATGAATTCTTGATGGTGCCATCCTGTAAAATATGATTATCGATGGTAAGTATGTGTGTGATACAGTTCAAAATATTACAAATAGAATGAAACATGAAATCAGAGACAGCAGAAATCTTGTACAATGAGAGATTCATAATGCTGGTAACTTAATCACCTATCATCAATTTTTGATACCTCTATTACTACATTTTTAAGTCAATTTTTCCAAGGGGCAAGCTCTCACTCAAAATCTACAGCTCACCAAAAAGAGAAGATGGCAATAATTGGGGCGGGGGGAGGAGGAGGACAAGAAAATAGGATTACCTTGGCGAAGATGAGATCGAATAATATCTAGGCTGCAACCGTGGAGCAACAGCTGCAAAGAAGACACCAAGTGGAGGCTTGGCTGAAGGAAATTCAGCCATGACCTCAAGGAGGCTTCTCTGACTCGCTACCATCCATTGTGCATATTCATCCTGTATAATAATAAACCAGATGTTGCGTCAGTATACACAAGCTGCAAACAGGGGAACCAAGCTAATATAAATTCACTGCTACAACCTTTCCAGCAGGCGATGCAAGGTGTCTTAGTCGATCAGCTTCAGTTGGATCAGAAGCATGAGCAGCCAAAGCAAGTAAGGCAGACTGAAAGAAGAATGCATTAAAGAATCAGCTTAGCTTTGAAAAGAAAAGAAAAGAAAAGAAAGTAGAGTTCACAACAAATTGACCACTTAAATTGTCTAACCTTTTTGGGGGAGCTCAAAAGATCAGCATATTGTGCCAATGCTGTTCTAAGAGTGCAAGGTGGGAAAGGAGGAGGCAAAGAGCTTCCACCAAGTGGTGTCCCATCCTCTTTATCGGTGTGAACAGAGAAATAGGTATCTGGTGACAAACCCAATAAACTCAATGCTTCCTCTACAACTTCATCATGATTCTCACAGTAAACACCAACATGGTCCCCTGTTTCATATCTGAAAAGGAAAATGATTATAAGTACATGAAGTTCTACACTATGTCTATGTTAAGAAATTTATATATACATGCATACATATATAAACACACACACACACACACATATAACTTAAGAAAGCAACTTACGAAAGTCCAGTGCCAGCAATGTCAAATTCAAGATGGGTGCAAGAACGATCAGATGCAGGAGTATGAAGTTCCTTTCTCACAGCCACATTAGACCTTCAAGTTAGAAACACAAAATCATCAAAGAAGAATTTTAAGTAAAATGGCCACCTGGACATCCATAAAAGAAGTTATAGTATACCTGCATGGATGTTGAGCATCATAAACAGTGTGACCATTAGCATTGCTCCAGTTCTTTTTCTCAAGAGGTGCATCAGCAGGATCATGAAATACAACACGGTACTCCAACACAGCAGCAGTGTAAGGAGTAGAAACAGTTGTTGCATCACCTTCATCCCGCAGAAGCTGGTCTAACTCAGGCCACACCAATTCACGCCTACAAGAGCAAGCAGCACAAGATAATTCAGCAACTGATAAAGCTAAAAAATGGATAAGTTTTCTATTCAAAAGAGAATTTAAATTTTAATACCAAGCAGCAAAGTCATCTTCAATGCACTGGTCATCATCTCCAAGACCCACAGGGACTAGGCGCTTGGCTCCTAAAAATTACAGGAACAAAAATGTTAAAGGATATAAGTTCCAATGTGGTAAGATGACATTAGTCATTATATGAGTCAAGTTGACTACCCAAAGCATGTTTTCAGTTGACTACATAGACCAAAGCATGTTTTCAATCAGCAGAATTCTATTTGGAACATTCAAATATCTAAATACAATACATTTGGCTACATGTCAAAGTCAAATCAAAATGCCGCATCAACTCAAACTTTCATGAATTGGGGAAAAAAGAAGAAACCAAAGTTTTTCATCAAAAGGTGCACCCTTTATCTGCATAGTAAGGAACGTTAAGTTATTTATGCAATCAGCAAAGAAAAGACCCACAAACAGGTTACTAAGCAGATATTGCATACATAAATTAAGGTTCTTTCATCTTTCAGACAAAGAGTGCTCCAATGACAACAATGAAGTCCTTGTAGGTACGTTATAATATACTACATATAATACTGAAATAGTGGGATATTCCAGATGCAACTTCTGATTGTACACCATTATTGCACTATTGAAATTCAATCATATTCATGATAATTTCACCCTGAGAATTATTGAAGTTACTAATGCACAGTCCCTAAGCATAATTCATTGAAAATGTTAGAAAACATCAACAGAATAATTGAGTGCAAGAATACATTATAATACGAGTAATAAAACAATAAAAGTTTGATTAACAATGCATCCATTTAAATGCAGAAGAACATGAAACTATTAAAAAAGCATACCCTGCTCAGTAAGGATGTCATCAACCACCTTTGCAACCTTGTTAAAATGTTCATACTGCCTGTTACCAAGGCCAAAAACTCCATATTTCATGTTCTGAAGCCATTCTCCCCTCTCTTTTCCCTAAACAACCGATCACAAATTCACAGGAACATTCAGTTAAGAAATCTCATTCTGAATACAACTTGAAAACCATATTCACTCTAAACAATCAAATTCATCATCATCCTTAACTAAAGGACTAAAATTTACCTCAGTGAACCATTTATAGAACCTAGCTGCATTATCAGTCGGCTCACCATCTCCGTATCTACAAATTCACCAAATTAACCATATCAGCAAAACAAACTCCATATTATATTAAATACTTATTAAAAAGGAAATTATTCAAAATGACTCACGTGGCTAAGAAAAAGAAAGCCAAAGTCTCCTTCTTCATCTTCTCCTCGTATTCATCGTCATCTGCTGCATAATCATCCTATTTAAAGTACAGGAAAAAAAATTATTAGTTAAAATCGCCGATTCAAGTTGGAGAAGCATAATATGATTTTCTTTTTCAGAATAAAAGTCAAAACTAAACTTACCATGTCTACAACTTTAAAGACGGCCTTATCATAGCGGGCTTTTGCCTCCTCAGCTAGAGCCTGAATCACATTAACAGAAAATGAAAACAATTAAACTAATATAATCGAATAATTGTTAAGAAAAATAAAAATATAGATTTAAAAAGAAAAATGAAATCGAACCTTGGCGAAGCCTTCGGCGGTGCCGGTTTGAGTACCGAAGAAGATGGTGACTTTTTGCTTGCCATCATCGACTTCAGGCTCGGGTTCTTTAACGATCAAAGGCTTAGGAGGCTCAATTCTCTTCGATTTCTGAGAACCGGATCTACGGAAGACCAAAACGACGACGCAGCCGATGAGGACGGCGATGGATGTAGTTAAAATCATAACGAACTCCCTGTTCTCGAGAAGAATAGTGGCGACCTCAGCAGCGGAGTCTGAAGAAACGTTGGAAGGGTCCATTTTGCCTTTGATTATGGCAGTCATCAGATCGAAAGGAGAAACTTTCATGGAACCAGATGAAGATGAAGGTTCCATTAGCTTAATTCGTTCGGATTGGCTGGTGCTTGCTTAAACGGAGAGAATTGCAGGAACTGTAAATGCAGAAACGGAGGAGAAGATCTCAAGCGCAACTCTGAGCTCGTGGTTTATGGTTGATGTTGTTGGGAGTTTGGTGGTTGTTGAGAGTTGCGAGAGACTTCTCTGAGAGAAAGATGAAAGCGTTGTGTGGGGGGTTAAAAAGGGAGCCAAAAGCCAAGCAAAAAGGCAGAGACCGGAAGGCAAGCGAGGGAGTAAACGAACGAACCCAACGCCTACCAAACCCGACTAGTCAAACCCACCTACCACCTAAATTAACCATGGTTAAAATCTTTCATTCTATTTATTAGTCCTTATACTATATATTTTATTTTTTCTTTTTACAACTGCTATTTTTTAAATTTTTTTAAATGGTTGAATGAGTATTACTCACTCTATTAAGTTTCTAAAATGCTCTTTCGTGTCCTTTTCTTTTAGGGGAATAAAATAAAATAAATGACCACACAAAAAAAAAAAGAAAGAAAGAGAATTCAAAATGCTCTCCTCGTTTCCCTTGTGAATCATGCATCTCTTTGTTTTTGTTATTATATGAATGAATGAATAATAATAATATACAAGTCATGTTAGCACGTGCTGGCGTTATGAATATTCTTTGCTGGCGTTATGAACATTCTTTGCTGGCGTTATGAACATTCTTTGTTTTAGATTTTAGAGTGGTGTTTGATTAACTGATTGAATGTGAATGTTAATATAATCAATTATATAAAGTCCACGAACATCATTCTTTGTTTTAGAGTGGTGCTTGATTAATTTATTGAATTATATAAGGTTGCAGTAAAAATGCAATTTAAATGGATTAGTTTTAATGTTGTCAAAAGGTGGCACCACATTAATTCTCAATTTGGCCTTTTTAGTATTTCCATGGTAGTTAGAAATAATATATAGTATAATTAATCCTCGAGTTGGCCTTTTAGTAATTTCCATGGTAGTTAAAAATAATATATAGTATATATATGATGATGATTTGTACTCTTTTTCCTTTCCATTTTCACTATTTCCATTTGGGCTTCTCACATGTAGAGGTGGCAATCGGGCGGATCAGGTTGGATTCAGGTTTGGTTTGGATCATCTGGTTCAGGTCATTTTCATGTTTGGGTGTGAGTTAGGTTGGGTTAAATTTAGGTCAAATTGATTTGGGTTCGAGTTAATTTTAGATCAGGTTAATTCGGGTTGGGTTCGGGCTGAGTTTTGACCAGATCATTTATCCATTTTTCCCTGGATGAATAATGTCATTAACCTTTTCAAATTTTATATATAATTTTTTAATCTGAATTGCTAAATACCGCCCCCTTTTGCTATTCACCGCCTCACTTTTTACACTTTTGCCCTTTGCCTCATTTTTTAAGATTAAATCCTCTGAAATCTTGAAACTATCACGAATGTAGAATAGCGTTAATGTGCTGTATTTTGATGACAATTTAAGAAAAATGGACGATAACGTGCCGTATTTTGATGACTATTTAAGAAAAATGCAATTTTTGAGGAAATTTAAGGCTGATGACCCGTGCCGCCCCAGGAGGAAAGCCGCCCTCCTGGGGCGGCTTTAGCCATGGTAAGCCGCCCCACTGGGGCGGCACGTGCCTTTTTTAATATATTTGTAAAACAATAATTTTTTAATGTTCATTTTGACCAAAATTACTTATGCCGCCCCCTGGGGTGGCCTGACCATGGTAGAGCCGCCCCCTGACCATGGTGCTGCGACCATGGTAGTGCTGCCCC
>AWWV01007131.1:0-28317 GCA_001974805.1 Corchorus capsularis
CCTGGGGCGGCACTACCGTGGTCAGGCCCCCCCTGGGGCGGCACTACCGTGGTCAGGCCGCCCCCCTGAGGCGGCACCGACCCTAAACCCAATTTTCTTGAAAAATTGCAATTTTTCTTACATCATCATCAAAATGCGGCACATTATCGTCCATTTCTGGAGTTCTCAGGTTATTCTACGTTTGTAATAACTTCAACCTTTCAGAGGATTTGAAATTTTAGAAAATGAAGCAAATGGCAAAAGTGTAAAAAGTGTGGCGGTGAATAGCAAAAAGGGGGCGGTATTTAGCAACCCCCTTTTTTAATTTATCTTTTAAAACATATTCATATAAAAAATTATACATCATAAATGTAATTTTCAGAAATTATTATTTATTTACTATGACTTAGATGAGAATGCAATGTCAATTATAGATAAACAACGTGTTCCTAAAAATATGTGCTACATGTAAAATCGAACCGATACAGATGACTCATATGATGTATCCTAAATTTCTAACAAGTAATAAGTAATTGGGAAAGCTAGTAATCAGTCGACTAATAATTGTTGATCATTTTTCGTGATAAGGAGGACAAGTGGAAAGTAAAATTGTAATTTCAATCCTACATTATTCCTAATAATGTTTGTATTTTGTTCCCTAAGTTTTCACCTAAATATACCCTCTTGTTAACTAAGTACTAATAAATCAGCACTAATGCTCTAGTAGGAAAATGGTTCTTCATTCCTTTGATAGTGTAACTATGTAAGTCTACTAAACTACTTCTGATTTGATGATATCTTGGAGATTAAGTCCATGACATCTTTAATTTTTTAATAAGTAGACAATTTGACATTAGCTTGTTGTTCTTTCAGATTAGTTTAATTTAATTTATCAAATTAACGTCGAACTTAACTTTATTTATCTACTTATTAAATTAAATTTCAAAAGATTATAATTGAAATTAATTCGTTTTATTTATATTTTTAAATTATAAAAATTTTGTTTAATTACAAATTTCATTATTTTCAAATATTATATTGAATTCGGGTTTTTTTAGGTTAGGGGTCGGGTTTTGGTTTTATCGGGTTTTAGATTTTTCGGGTTCTGGTTTTTTCGGGTTTAAGTTTTTTCTGGTCCGGATCAAGTGGGTTCAAGTATTTGACTTTTTTTGTCAATCGGGTTCAAGTTAGGTTCGGGTTTTTCGGGCAGGTTTCTCTAGGGTCAGGTTTATTTTGCCAACTCTATTCACATGCATTTAAACTTGGCCTGCGACATGACTTTTTTTAAAAAAAATATTTAACAAATTTACTAATAACGGGGTGATTTAAGTGATTCGATATTTATTCCCTTTAAATAATATTTTAAAGGAAAATATTAAGTTTACTAACAACATGTTTGGACAAGAGCTAGGATGGTTTACCCATGATTCTAAAAAAATGTAGGCTCGATGATGGCGATAAAAGAGTGAGGATAGCTCGCCATCAAGCCCATTCCTGCGGCTTCCACCAATTATCATATCAAAATCTCTAAAAGCCAGAATGGTGATGAATTGGCCAAAATGGCATAGAGCGGATACTACCAGGAATATCCGCTCTTGTTTATTTTTTATTTTATTGCTAGTTTTTTATGTTTTTGGGTTTCGTTTTGTTGCTTTTTTTACTGCTTTTTCCTTGTTGTACTAGAACAGGTTTCTTTGGTCCGTTCTCGTTTGCTTTCATTCTTAATAAAGCCTTTTGCCTTTTAAAAAATAAAAAACCTCCAAAAGCCTTGATCCATTGTCGCACCATGTCTATGGCAACATGTTAGGTGTCCCCGATCTTGATCAATGTCCTTGCTAGTTTGTTTGTTTACACCAACTTCGAAAGATGTTTCTGTTCACCTTTGAGGACTCCATAGAGACGACATTGTTAGGGGAATCTCAAGCCGGTAAGGCAATTTCAACTTCAGCACCTCTAATGCCAGAGAATAATGAGAAAACATTCATGCCATTTGGAAATTCCTTCTTGAGGACTGAGGGGTGATATGCAACTCTGTCGACCTGATACAAAAAAATCACAACAAAGGGAGATTAATACCAATTCACATCGCGGAGAAGAAAAGTGGAATGTAAAATTGATTTAAAGAGTTGCCAACCTGAAATGAGTTTCCAAAGGCCTTATATCTGTCTAGCCTAGTGGTGCCACCCCTTGTATGATTCTTTGAAAATTCTTGAATCATTTCCATTTCCTCGGGTTCCAATGGTGTCACCTTGCTTCTGCCAACCCAAATTGAATTCAATTTTCTGCATTTTGCAAGTACATACTCTTGAACTTCCTTTGAGGGGCGTCACCTAGACCTGATTCAAGTCTCTTCTAAATATCCTCGGTAAGTTTGGCACCAAAAAGCACGGTTTGGAGACAATTAAGCCGGTTTCCTGGGTTCCAAGAAGGCTAACACTCTTTGCTATCAAGAAATGCTTCTTGCATAGTGCAAGGAGGTTTTGGTAATAGAGGAAATCGATTGTGGATTGGAAGGTTATTAATGTACCCTCTTGTTTGTGCCAAAAGTTGAGCTGGAGCACACTTGGAAGAGAGCAAAGAAACACGTTAGGAGAGGCCGTACGTTGGTCAGACGTAGACTCTCCGACGCTCAAGTCAGTTTTTGGAGGTGGAGGCGAGAGAAATAGAGAAGGAAGAGGAAAAAGTAAAATGAGAAACTTAGGGTTACCTACCTTTTATATGAGAGAGAAGAGTATGCGACATGGCATAGCGGGATTGGCCAAGCTGGTGAGATCCGTTTCCAACAATGTTTGGGTGACGCGTGTCCAACAATCAACTGCCTGTAATCTGTCAGTGCAGCGCCGACCTCTCCTAGTGCAAGTCAGAGCACAGCTGAGAACGACAGCCCATGTTTACGGTAGTCCAACAAAATCTGTTTTGTTATTTTAGTAAAAAGACCAACTTGACCTTGGGCCCAAAATGGCCCCAACACTCTATTTTATTACTTGCAAAGCTGCATCGCGATAAGTGCCCACCTCGGAATTGCAGTGCCACTTAGGGGAAGCCTCAACCATGCCAGCATGCAGGTGCCCTCCTCTTAGAAGCTTTCTTACCTTTGTCAAGTTGTGATTCCACTTCGACATTACCAGAATCACCTTTTCTCCCAAGCTTGAGGTAGTAAATAACATTGAACTTATTCTTCCTACTTTTACCGCCCTTATTGGTCTTATTAATCATATCTGAGACAAAAAGGGAAAACAAGTTACTAATTATATCTAGCAAAGATCAAAGCTCAGCAATTAGAAAATAATAATGATAACTACAAGAGGCATTTACCCTATTTCCCTCCTAACCCAAGGTGGTGCAAGACCTCAGGGGAAGTCAAGCGCTCACCGTCAATAAGGTCATCATCCCCCCACCTCTGCTTAATATTATCATAAATACAGAGCTCCTCACCAAAAAAAGAAGTGGACTTATCTACGCTACTGTTTATTTTACCTTGAACACCGCTCACCTCCTATTCACCAGAGGTGACTATAAAGAAATATATACAACTTCCAGGTCTTTGCAATTTGGGGACCATTATTAAAAAGCTTCTTATTAGGACGAGCTGTAACATAGTACCAACATTTATCGTGAGCACTCGCACGAAGCTATGAAAACCACTATCAAGTGCCAATAGCTCGGCACCAATTGACACAAAGCGAGCCTATAATGATTAAGTAGCTCAGTAATGAAAGGGTGAAGCGGAAATCTAAGCCCATCCACCATGGATCTCGGTACACCCACATCTTATTTTTGCCAAGGTCATCAGTACCTCTATCAATCTCCTAAGGAGTATCTATCCCATATTCATAAGGAATGTTATCTATTTCTTCTAAAGTTAAACAGTTTACACAGGTCGATGGTGAACAAGCATATAACAAAGCTGAAGCTACTCTCATCAAATCGAGAGGTAAATCAACACTGGTGGAGCCTGGCTTATTTGAAATTTAGGGTAAATCAATTTGGGGAATATCACGAGAATGTCTCATATCTTCTATTTTCCAACCATTAGCTTTTAAGCTAGCCTCTAACTTTTCGATTTTTTCCTTTCCAAAAGGCTTTAGCCACACACTAGCCCTCTTTGATTTCACCTTATTACATATTCTCCTATTATTAGCAGAGGTATCTTCTCCCCTTACAAGATCAACAACTCCATTAGACACCCCAACATTTAAATCTAAAGACAAATTCTCTACCAAGCTCGAAATTGTCACTTGAATTACTAAAGTGTGAAGATGTAGAGCTTTCAGAGGTGGACATACTCGACATAGCTGGAGCAAAATGAGGTTTGCGAGGAAACCGAAATTAAGTAAAGATGAGGCAGGTTTGATCCAAGCTAGCACAAACAAGACCACAATTTATCAGGTTCGACCTAAACTGAATCAGAATAGGCCTAAGGTCGGTCCAACGCCCTAAGAAAGGTTGAAGCAAAACACCAATAAAAAAAAGTAAAGGAAATCACCAATGTAAAAAAAAATAAAAATGAAAGCAACGCTTTGGATATCAGCTTAGATGACAAACCTGAATTGATGCTCCACCAAAGACGATCAACTCAGATCGATGCTAAAATGGGTTACCAGTTTAGATCGACGCTAAAATTATTGGGCTCTCAGCTCATCGATGCTAAAATTATTGGATTATCAACTTAGATCGACGCTGAAATAACTGGACTCTCAGCTTAGATTGACGCTAAAATTATTGAGTTGCCAAAAGAAAGACTAAGGTGAAAATTTTCTAAAAACGATGAAAGTGACTCTTAGAATGAAGGAAAGAGTGAATATATAGAGGGGGAAGGCTAGGACTATGCATATTGAATGGCTGAAATCAGTCTTGAAAATATGAGACAAGTCAGATCTGCGCCACTTTGTGGCACAAGATTCAAGACAATAAATGCTCCAAGCAGAAAATCAAGGAAAATCAAGACCAAAACATATAATGTAGGAAAATCTCCTTTATATTAAAAAAAAGGTCGACCAAGGATGAGTTCCAGTTTGTGGCTGGAAATTGGCACGAATAAAAAAAATATACAAAAAATTGTTGTATAGCAAGTATGTTGGCCCATCATGGACAAAAAATAAAAAAGAATTCGGCACGACATTAATTTGCTTGCCATTAACCACTTTAGCAAGAAATTGGCACTACACCTATTTGCTACACAAAAAGAATTTTGCACTTATTGAATTTTCTATGACTCATAATTATTGTTATATTATTATCCAAATTTAAGCAATCTGTTTCAATGTTATCAGCTCGTGCCACATGTAAACTTTCTCACTTTCAGAGTATGTTTTGACCCATGATTAAATTTTTCACCCCGACACCTGTCTGAACAACCACAACAAAATTTCAACATACAAAACCGTAGACTCTCTTAAGTCTTTACTCGTTTACCATCTTTGTCTGAATACTCAGACTAGATGAAGGGGGGACAGAGTGTTGGGGCCATTTTGGACCAAAGGTTAAGTTGGCATTTCTACTATAATAACAAGACAAAGATTTTGTTGGACCACCACAGACATGGGTTGTCATTCTCAGCTGACCTCTGACCAACATTAGACGAGGTCAGCTGCACTGGTAGAGTACAAGCAGTTGACCGTTGGACACGGATCACCTAAGCATTGTTGGAAACAGATCTCACTAGCTTGGACAATCCCGCGGTGCCATGTCGCATAATCTTCTCTCTCATATAAAAGGTACACTCGTCCACCAATTAACCCTAAGCCTCTCATTTTACACTTTTCTTCTCCTTTTTTCTCTTGCTCTCGCCTCCACCTCCAAACACTGACTTGAGCGTTGGAGAGTCTACGTCGAACCAATGTCCGGCCTCCCCTGACGTGTTTCCCGCTTTCTTCTAGGTCTGCCCCCAACTCAACTTTTGGTAGAAACACTTATTTTACAAGCCGTAACAGCACAAATATATTTTGAATCCACAAATTCTGGCTCAATTCGTTTAAGAAGCGAGACATTGTTTCCCAACGTCCTTTAGGAGTATACGTCATATTTTCGTAGTAGAAATAAGGTGGAGCACAAGCTAACTGTGGAAGTATTCTCTCCACATAGCCTTGGTAATCAGGGATACCAAATCATATCATTTCTTTAGGAAAGAAAACTCTATCAAGATATTTAATATCACAAAGCTTCTTTTTCTCTTTAGAAGGCAAATCAATATGTGGTGGCTATAAAATGAACATATTGTACGTTAATCCCTAAACACACTACATAAGTAACTTGTTTCTTTAAAATGTTTGCGGTACCTTTTGACATATATCTGCAAAAATCTCATCCTCGTCTATAGATTCTTAGAATTGGACATCATGTTCTTTTTCCATTTGAGCAGCATAAATAGAATGTCTACTCTGTAATCTCTGCTTGAAGACTTGCAATATGTTATCTAATAGTCTTAGTGTCATGGCCACCCTTGCGTAGGACCATGACTTGTGTAGAGGGCCAACCTTAGCTAGGCTTAGGAATTTTGCCCACATTTCAAACACATAAACGGTTCTTAATGATATAACTCTTAAGTTTGTAAGTCTATTTTGAGGGGGTGAGCGGTCGGCAGATAGTCGGACTGTCTCACTTGTTAAGTTTCGTATCATCAAACCTCCTAGGGAGGGTTGCCCCCTCTGGCCCTAGGTTAGTAAGTGTCCCGACTCTTTTGTAAAAATATTTTCGATATAATAAAAAGATTTTTCCCTCTCTAAGCCGAGGGGGTCATCGGGCCATGCCTAGAACTATATTGTTTAGTCCCTAACTAACATTGTGTCTTAATGTGTGCTTATTCAGATTGAACATCAGGTTGGCTGACTTGATTGGAAGAGCCCATTTAAGTGCCATACAGACGACCCATACTACTTGAGGAGAGACTCGGTCTATGATAGTTGGTATCAGAGCAAGATTTTGTGCACACGAGATGCAATAAGTTGTTGACAGAAGCTAGTAATGAGGCTAGTGAGTGTACCGATGCAGAAAAGCTTGAGGAGCATGAAGCTGCAATGACCGTGCTAAAAGAGGTGGAAAAATAGACTGTTAACCCATCTCGGGTGAGAATCCTTGTGACTACCCAACGGGAGTTGTCTGAGCAAATAAACACCCTAGGAGAGGAGACCACAGAAGCTAACAATTTCCTCAAAATCGAGGTCGGGGAGCTCAAAGAAAAAGTGAGCCTACTAATGGTGGGAGTGGTCAAGATAGGACCCGGTGCAACCGAGAAACCAAAGCGAGCTAAGGTGCCTGTACTCCGATGATATGAGGGGGCTAAAGACGCTAAAGTGTTGGGAGAACTTAATATATTTGACATCGAACAATACTTCATAGCCATCCACACCGAGTCAGATGAGGATAAGGTGAGCTTGGCAGCAATGTATCATTCAAGTGATGCCAAGTTGTGGTGGCATTCCAAGTTCGCCGACGGAAGTGCCCCATTAAAACATGAAATGAACTTAAGCAAGAGCTCAGGAACCAATTCTACCCCGAAAATGTGGACTATATGGTTCAACGAAAGATTCTTGAGTTGGAGCAAACTAGGCCGAGGCGCGAATATGTGAGAAACTTCTCCACATTAATGCTTGACATAAAGGACATGTCAAAGAAGGATAAAATGTTCTATTTCCTTGAGGGCCTCAAGCCTTAGGCCAGAACGAAGTTACAAAAACAAAAGGTGCAAGATGTTTTTTCGGTCATGGCTGCGGCGGCTGAGCGCCTCATCGATTACATTGAGAGCTCTTTAAAGCAACCCACCATCAAACAATAGTGGAACTAGCTCTTTTGGTGGGGGGAAGCCCCGCAAAGATGGGCAAAAGCTCGAGTGGGGGAGCAGACAATCGGCAGAGTAATAAAGACTCGACTTCAACAAAGATTAGTGCCTCCACGTTAAAAGGGAAGCAACAGTTGGCATGCTTTTTGTGCAACATGCCACATAAAGTTGTGGAATGCCCACATAAGGGAGTAAAGAGTGCTCTACAAACGTTAAAACAATAGGCATCCGACGCTCATAAGGAAGTAGATGAAACAGATGGTGACTTAGCTACAATATGGTCATTACGGTTACTCAATGCCCTCCATTCTCAATTTAGCCAATTGAAGAAAGAGCCAAGTCGGGGAACGTGGACATGGTGCCAAATGGGAAGGCAGCCAAAACTATGATAGATACGGGTACCAGTGACACTTTCATTACCCATGACGAGGTAAAGCTGGTCTTAGGGTTGACAGGGAGTATGGGCAAATGAAGGCGATGAACTCTCTAGCCTCGACCATTTGTGGAAGTGTTAAATAAGTGATGACCGAATTGGGGCCATGGGAAGGAGGCGTGGACCTCAACGTTTCCCCCATGGACGAATTCGAAGTTGTCCTAGCCTTGGACTTCATGACGATAGCAAAGGCCATCCCAGTTCCATTCGCCAGTTTCCTATTATTCTTGGGCGATCACCTGTGTGTGGTGTCAACCACCATCCTCCCAAAGAGCGTGAAGAAGATTAGCTCCACATTACAATTTAAGAAGGGGATAGAGAGAGGAGAGCCATTGTACATAGTCATGTCAGTGTACAAGGAGGTGGGCTCGACTGAAGAAGTCCATAGTGAGGTGGAAACAGTGTTGAAGGAGTTTGAAGACATTATGCCTAATCAGTTGCCTAAGACATTGCCTCCATGAAGAGTAGTGGACCATAAGGTTGAACTACTCCTAGGGGATAAAACCACCAGCAAAAGGCCCTAACCGTATGGTTCCTCCAGAGTTACCTAATTGAGGAAGCAATTGGATGAGCTCTTACAAGCTAGCTTCATTAGACCATCTAAGACATCATTAGGGACCCTAGTTCTGTTCTAGAAGAAGCAATATGGGAGCTTGCATTTATATGTGGATTACCGAGCACTTATAGTTATTCAACTAAATAACTACCATATGAAATTTCGATAACCACACTATAAAATTTTGATACTTCTATGAAATTTCAATAACCACACTATGAAACTTTGATAATCTCCTTATGAAATTTTGATTATTACACTATAAAATTTTGATAAACTTGCTATAAAATTTTGATAACCTCCCTATGAATTTTTTATAACATTCCTATAAGATTTTGATAACTTTCCTATGAAATTTTAGTAAGCTCTAAATGAAATTTTGGTGACCATATTATGAAATTGTGATAACCACATTATGAAATTGTGATAACCTCAGTATGAAATTTTGATAACCACATTATGAAAATTTAATAACTTCAATATGAAATTTTGACAACCACACAGAGACAACAAAATTGAAAATATAGAATCGCTAACTTACTTTTCCACCTCAACAATCCTTTTTTTTTCTTTTGTCAGGCTAAGCCTTAAGAAAAAGTAATTGATCGATTAGCTAAATTTAGATTCTGTATTTTAGGTTTTTTATTTTCATATTTTTACCATTCTATTCTTCTAAAAAATCCTTAAAAATAGAATTTATAAATATATATTAGATATTAGGTTTAATTAACAGAATATGAGAATATAGAGTTTCTAGTATAGAAAAATAGTAAAACTTATAATTGATATTAAAAATAATTAAAAAACTTTTAACATAGATTAAGATTTAAGTCCAAATCAACTTAAATAAAGTCAGATTTTAAGTAATGGCGTTTTAGAAATATTTTTTTTAAAATAAGAATATCATCGTTAATCTAAAAGTTTTCCTACAGTCGTACTTTTATATATAATATAGATTATAGCTAATTTAATTAATCAAATTTTTTGGCTATATATGTGAAATTTCATTACAATAGAATAACTTTCTATATGTCCAAATATCTAATGGAAATTCAACCGAAATTAAGAAACCATCTTAAATAACCTATCTGTCTACCAAACTAACTAACTAAATATACATTGCGTGGGACTTGAACCCATGATTTTACGATTCAGGCGCAATGTATATCTACTAGTTGAGCTAAAAATACGGGTGATTAATGGATCAATTTGAATGTTTAATTTCAATCATGAAAAATTAATAATTATAATAATCTAGTAATTCAGACTAAGTATACAATAACTTTTATTTAGAAGAAAAAAAATTTCAAACAACAACAAATATTCGTAATCGGACATTTGGTCTGATAATAGAATACTGAACTCTTAATTTCAATTATCAGAATTATATCCTTAACAGCGTAAAAAAAAAACCAACAATTATTCTATTGTTGGTAAGCCCACAGAGCTAATTAAGTGCTATAATCAAAGCTGTTTTGACTTAATACTCACCCAATAAATAATGGGGTTTGATCAATTCAATGAGATTTTTAACAAAGAAGGAAGGGAAACAAAATTGAAATTAAAAAATATGAACAATATAAAATAATTAATCAAAGATGTTGAATCTTGAAGGATTGATTAATTCTGTTGTTGTTGCTGCTGCACAGTTGTAAGAGTCAAAAGAGCCCACGGATTGGAAGTAATAGTATTCAGGTTTGGGAGTAAATCGGGTTTGATTTGGGAAAAATTGACAAAAATGGGATCTAGATTTATATATATATATATATTTACCTCATCGGTTTACGGGACTTTTTCTTTGATTAATTCGAATCCTAACCACATTGTGTATCAGGTTATGGTGAATGAGTCTATCAACGGAACACTCGAATCCAAAATCTATTTAAAGTGAAACAAACCATTTACTATTCGATCCAACTAATCATCAGTAGATATATATATTTTAGAAAAACATTATATATTATTTATATATTATTATATTAATATTATTATATTATTATATAGTCTAAAACGCGGATACGTGGAGAAAACCGAATCACTTGGTTCCAAACTTACTTCTCTTTTATTCGGCACACTTACATTAATTGGTATCGAAAATGGCTGGTCTGGTTGGCAGCAACACCAGATTTATTTCTTTTTATAATTAGATTTTTTTATTTGTTTTTTCTTTTCCTTTGATTGGGGTGGGTGGCTTTGAGGTTCATTTCCATGGTCTCAGGGATTTCCCATGCTTTCTCGTGGACTATATTTATTTATTGTGGACCTACACAAATCCACGTGTATATATTTACATGTAAAAAAGGGTTTTTCTTTTTTGGCCATCAAGTAACAATTTTTTTTTCCTAGAAAAGGTTTGGTAAACAGATTTTTTTTTAAAGAATTTTTTTTAACAAGGGATAAAAAAACCGAAAAATGTTTACCAAAAAAAAACCGAAAAAGAGAAAAACACATACAAAGAGAAATACTCCAAAGTATTCCTATTGGTTAGACTTTATGGACACGTTACGTTAAAACAAACAATACGACACAAAAAAAAAATCTATTAATATCACACGATTATGACTGGGAAAACACAAATTCTCAGTATTTTATATGAATCTCAATACAGTACTAGTATTTTATATTTTTATTATTAGTATTTATTTATTATATACCGTTTTGAGGCCATTTTACATTAATAATACTCGTTCTGTTTCTTTTTAATTGTCCCTCATTGTTCAAATAACTCCAACTTTGATTATCTTTTAAAAAAAATATATAAATCAAAATAAAATTTTACAATAATACTCATAAACTTTGGAAGACAAGTTTTTCAATGTATATTTTTTGAAATTTTAGTTCTATATATTTTTCTTTTAATTAATGGTCAAAATTGAAGTTGTTTGACCAAAAAGGGACAATTAAAAAGGAACAGAGGAAGTATATACTTACTAGTTACCAAACAAAAGGTAATTAATTATGTTTATACCCTAATTTAGGTTTATTGCTCAAAAAGGCCCCTGAACTTACACAAAACGGCCAAATAAGCCCCTGAACTCTAATTGCAGCCAAATAAGCCCCTGAACTCTTTAAAAAGACCAAATAAGCCCTTTTCTGATGGCTAAATGCTGAAATAAGGACTAAACGTTTCAAGATTTTTTCAAATAAGGATCAAAATACACAATTCCAACAAATTAAAACACATAATTAATATTTTTTTTACAAATTTGATACAATATAAGTTAATACTAGTGTGTGAGATATATATAAACTGAAAAACGTACGATAATTTTATATCATATTACGTTTAATGAATTTATTTTGATTAATAGTTTTTTATTTTTAATTAACACGATAATATCATTTTTCTATCAAATTTAACGTGTACGCATGAGAAACATTTGTTTTCATTTAAGAATTCTCTAATTTATAAAAAATTGTTAAGTATGTGTTTTAATTTATTGGAATTGTGTATGTTGATCCTTATTTGAGAAAATCTTGAAACGTTTAGTCCTTATTTCAGCATTTAGCCATCAGAAAAGGGCTTATTTGGCCTTTTTAGAGAGTTCAGGGGCTTATTTGGCTGCAATTAGAGTTCAGGGGCTTATTTGGCCGTTTTGTGTAAGTTCAGGGGCCTTTTTGAGCAATAAGCTCCTAATTTACACCAAGGTAAATTAAGGAATTGTGATCTAATTAATTGATTTTGGATGGTTAAGATTAAATCTTAAATCTCAACATTGATGAAATTAAAACCACCCTAAATCTAATTGGATTTGAAAAAAACCTTCTTTTAAGTCTAAAAGCCAAAACCACTTAGGAAATTGCTGGGAAATTGCCCATCAGTACGTTAAGATTGATGGTTTGATTCTTGTTTCTAAGTTCGGATCACTATGGAAAAAAGGGTGCTGATGGGTTTATTTGCCACAATCGGCTTTGGTTGCCATATTTGGGATGTAAATAATATATAAAGTTGATATCAGGACCAATTGTTGGGTCCTGATGGAGGAATATCAGGACCAATTGTTGGGTCCTGATGGAGGAATATCAGGACCAATTGTTGGGTCCTAATGGCGGTATATCAGGATCAATTGATAAGCTCCCGCTCTTAAGCTTTTGGTTTCTAAAATTAGGTCCTAATAGAGAAATAAACCACATACTAATTGTGGAGTTAAATTGACATTTCAGTAATTTGTTCTTTTAATTATGGTTAATTTGGGTCACTATTTTACACTGTTAATTAGGGTTAATTCTGTCTTTTACTTCATTTTTTGCTTCATTTTTGCTTGACACGTGTCATTTTTTTTTTCTCCTCTCTTCCTACTGTTCATCGTTATGTTCTTCCCCTTCAATTTCATTCAGACCTAACCAATTTTAGTAGATTTCAACGAAAATCGAAGGAAAGAAGGGTTGGGAAAAAATTAAGTTTTCATCTGATACTTCCAAGGCAGAGCTTCTCGAGATTTCTACTCCTTTTCCAGCCAAAACTCCATTATTGTTTTCTAGAGAATTCCACCCTTTACCGTCTCTCTCTGTTTCATTTCCCTTTTCTTCACTTCCTTCACAATTCTTTCTCCCTCTTCTCGACTCTTCCTTCTTCCTTTTTTTTTTCACTGCCTTCTTTTCTCCCTTCCTTCTCTGTTGTTTTTTTTTTCCTTTTTTTTTTCCAAGCAAGAAGAGACATAGGTGAGTTTCTTTGCCCTTTTTTCCATTTTTTCCCTCTCCTTTCTCCTTCTCTGTTAATTTCTTCATTTTTTTCCAACTAAAACTCCAAGGATTTGAAGAGTCCACCGCCTGGAGAGGATAAGGCTGTGGTGAGTTTCTAGATTCTTTTCCTTTGCTCTTCTCTTTCACAATTTCTCTTAGATTCTTTGATTTTACTCTCATCATCATATTCCCCTTTTGCAAAAAAGAGAAGGCTGAGGAAGGGGAGAATGAAGGAGATTCAACCTGAACAAGAGCTTTTGTTGTTTCTTGGTTTTTGTTTTTTTTTTTTCATTTTTCTTCTTCTTTGTTTGTGGTTGAGTCTGAAATTATTCAGATTTTTCATTTTTGGCTTCTTTAATCCTTTAAAGTTTTAATGCATTTCTTATAAGTATATGTCTTTTTTGTATTTAGTTAAGGGCATTGGAGCAAATAAATCAATTCTATCGGCACTCAGGTGAGAGCTCAGCTCAACCTTTTTAGTTGGTACTACAATTTGTTTTCAGATTATATGCAAATTTGATTCAAGTTTGTATATTTCTCTCAAGTCACAGAC
This sequence comes from Corchorus capsularis, assembly GCA_001974805.1. NCBI lineage: Eukaryota > Viridiplantae > Streptophyta > Magnoliopsida > Malvales > Malvaceae > Corchorus > Corchorus capsularis. Next base: position 13,982 of record AWWV01007131.1, read on the forward strand.
ATAAAACTTAGAGATAGTGGTGAGACAGAGAGTTCAAAACAGAGAGGTAATAACTTATTTTGATATGTTATTTTTCTTTGATGAGTATGAAAATAATAATGAACAGAGCAAAAATAATTACATTTTAACTTTAATTAGCTTTTTGCCTTTTTAGTTCAATTGATTTCTTGAATTAAAATTGAATTTGAAATTGAACTTTTGTTAGCCATTCACTACTGCTATTGATTTATATTTCTTCACCTGTTCTTATATTAGTAAATTATGTTTTTGGATCAAAAGGCACCATTTTAGAGTGGACATTTGATTCTAAAAGAGAGATTTTCTCCTAGGTTTGTAATTTGAAATTTTAGATTACAACATGTCAATGAATTAAGAAGGGAAACTGGTTGTTTTTCTTTCGTAAAACTCATTGAAAACATGCCAAAATATCAAGAAATTGGAGGAAGAAAATGGCATCATCATCAGCTTTGTTATTAATCTTAGGTAATATACTGTAGATTCTTGATTATGTGTTCAATAATAATCCTAAAATTATGAATTTAATGTGCACATTTATGTAATCATCTTTTATTATCCAGTGCCATGAAAAGGTGGGTAGTTTGGATTGATCAATTGAAGCCTAAGAAGCATGAAGACTTCTTAAGGCTGGTAGGCTGTTGATAGCTTCTGTTAATCTTCTTTGTCCATGCTATTATGTTATACATATGATTACTTCATTACTAAAATTTACTAATTATTTGAACAAAGCCTGTAATTATCAAATTCTGCATACATGTATGTATTAATCTATATATAACATTTATTATGTATATGCTTGAGGTTGGTTTTGGAGTGGCTTCCAACCGTTGTAGATGTAGCTGATGGAAGATTTTGCAAGTCTCTGGACAGAAATCTCATGAAGCAATTAGCAAAGGAGCTTGAGTTTCTTATTACCGGAGAAGAACTCTGTTGGAAGTTTTGGCTAACATGTTGCATCTCATGAGTTTGACAACAATTTTAGATGACTGCTCAAGGCATTCTTCATTATAAAAGCAAACTTTCTGCTTTATTTATTATTTTCGTCTGTTTTATGATGATGGAACACCATAAGTTTTTTTTATCATATTCTGATGATATGATACCGAATATTATCAAATTCCTTTTTGTGTCATATGGAATACTTCTTGATCCAGCAATTAGCAATATATTAGATTGATTGAATAAGTGCTATCAAAAATAGTCCTTAACAACTAGGAATATTCTATACTCAAATTTCCTCCTTAGCTAATTCTTAAGTTGAACGATCTTTTATACAGATAGCTTAGTTACAAATTTCACATCTTTTTTTCATACCATCATATATTTGTTAATTTTGATCATCTGCGCAACTTTAATTTTAATCACCCGCGCAACGTAGCGCGCGCGGGCGAAACCTTGTTGGATGACTATAAGGTGAATAATTTTTAAATTAAAAACAACGCCATCAAGATCAGTTTCCTTGTCTCGATGGCGTGGCTTATGACTAAGCTAAAATTAGCTTTGTTTCGTCCCAACTTGCCATAGTTGTTATCATCACGATTTGGTTCCAATTGAAGTCAAAATAGGCTTTGATTTCATATTTGGGTCCCGAGATGGATTTTGGGTCTTGACATGTTAATTCTTAAATTGGCTTAATTTCCTTTTAATTAGCCAAATGGTTTTTCTATATAAAAGTTCTATCGGATTGGAGCAAAATTGACAAGGCCAATTTTGTTTCTTGGCCATTATCTTTCATAGAGACAAGTGTTGGGTTTTGTTCTTTGGTTGGTTGTTGAGCATAAATTGGGTGCTAAGCAAATTTTATATTAAAAACTAAAGAAGCAATTAGATCATCAAAACAAGGAAGTGGGTACCGATTTGGTTTCAGGATTTGATATATAATTGGCCTTAATTAAGGCCCATAATAGTCAAGCCGCGTCAAGAGGAAGAGACGTCAAGTATTCACATGGAGAGGTTGATTAATCGATCACAAATTACGTAATCGAATTGATGCTGATAGCTCACAAGATCAGGAGGATGATTTAGAGTTGACATTGAAAACAAGATCAATTTGCCATCATGACGATTAAGGGTTGACATTGTGATTGATATCTTGAAGATTAATGCGGTGGTTCCTTGACTCGTGGATCTTGATTGGCAGAGAGACTATAAAAGGAAAGCTTCACCAAAACTGGACAGACAACTCTACACACAACCCTGTCCTACGCAAATTTCAAGCACATCTGCTTACACTCTTGTTTACACTTCAACTTAGACTCTTGTCTAGTTTTTAATCTTTTCTTGTCATCAGTTTCATTTGGTTGTAACGATTTTCATATCAATACAATCTTTTTCCATTTTCATTTCAATTTGATAATCAACCGAAATCTAGATTAAATGATTAAAAACTTTCATGGTGACTTTTAACCAGACTCGACATATCGTCTGATCTTTATCCTATTTTATTCAAGTTACGTTTATCTTGGATTTTTGTCAATTTTGCTACAAATTGACTGGCACGCCTCTACAACCCAAAGCTCCAAAGAGATTTTGGTGCAACATCTCTTTTTGACACGCTTGGTGGGACACTAAAGGATTTCGGTTTACTTCTTAATCAGGTTCTTTTAAGTTGGCGTCTCAACTTTTTATTTTTGTATTTTTGTTTTATTTGGCGCTACGCCACTTAGGCTTCTACGCCTCTTTTATACATTTCTGCTACTTAGTCACGATGCCTCATGGCCTCTTTTGGCAAGATCAATGAAGACAAATCTGAAAACCACATGGCCTTGCGTTCTGGCTTGTTGATCCCTAAGGACGATGTTGAGCCTCCCGAAGAGCAAGCATATTCGTTTCATCATGTGATGACTCGTTTTGCTGATATGATGGGCAAATTGGAGACGATGCAGACCCAACAAGAAAACTTGGTAGCTGAGTAGAGGAGGATTGACGCTGCTATTCAAAGGATGGGAATGGTGCTCGGGGGGCAAGGCCTAGCACCAGTCGGTCAACTTCCACCACCTCCACGACCCTAGGATGAAGCTCCTCTCGGTGTTGTTAACATGCAAGAACGTAAAGTTAACCCACCACTTCCTCCTCCAGAAGAAGAAGTTGTCGATATAATTGAGGATGCTGCTCAAGTTGATGCCCATAACATAAATGTTTATGTGCCACCACCTGCTTGTGTTGGGAATGGAAACGAGCATAATGGCAACGACAACAAGAATGGCAACCAGCGCTACGCCCCAAGAGCACAAGTGCACCCCCAAGACCTTTCTGAAGTATTCAGACAAGAAGTTCTGGGGCTCGATCGCAATCAGATCATAGATATAGTTCAAGAAATGTTTGGTCCTGGACTCAGAAAGACGGGTAGACCTGCATTTCACACTCCATACCCTGAGAAGTATGATCGTCAATTCCCATTTCCCAAGGGGTACAAGGTTCCCGATTTTTCTCCTCACTTTTCAGGTATTTAGTCAGAACAATCGACGATAGAGCATGTGGGTCGTTTCACCATGCAATATGGTGAAGCGTACACCGGTTACCAGAAGCTGAGATTGTTTCCTAATTCTCTTATTGAGCTTGCTTTCACTTGGTACATCAATCTCCCACCCAACTCCATCAGGATGTGGGAGGACATGGAGAAAGCATTTCATACCCAATTCTACCGCATCGAGCCTGAAGTTTCATTAACAGATTTATCTCATCTTTCCTAGAAGAAAGGAGAATCAGCTGAAGATTACCTTGCTCGATTTAAGAAGTTGAGGAATAGGTGCCGCATTGCTCTACCTAAGGAGGAATTTGTGCATTTGGCACAAAATGGCTTGGACATCGAGCTTCGCAAGAAGTTTAAGGGGGTGGAATTTAGAGATTACTTTGGCATGTCCACAAAGGTTGCTTGTTATGAGAACTTACTCCGAGAAGATGCAGAACGGAGGAGTTCTTCTTATGGAACGTATTATCAGGAGCCTAACTATGAGTTAGGTGTTGCTGAGGTTAAGGCTGACAGGCTTATTGAGTGTCTTTCCTTGGTGAAAGCAGGGATCGGACATGGTCAGACACAGGAGCATCTATTAACAGCTTATCATCATTAGGCTAAGAAGAAACCACATGACGGGAGTCGGATGTATTCATTTGATGTGTCCAAAACATCAGATGTTTTTAATTTCTTATTTAAAGCAGGGATGATTAAGCTACCGCTAGGACATAAGCTACCACATGCTGATGAGTTACGAGGCAAGGAGTATTGCAAGTACCATGACTCCTGGAGGCATTCCACCAACAGTTGCACCGTGTTCAGAAACATTGTTCAAGAGAAGATCGAGCGTGGGGTTTTCAAATTTCCTGAGGCTCCCAAGAAGGAAATATGAGTTGATAAAGATCCTTTTCCTGCTGCAGTCAATATGGTTTCTGTTAACTTTCCAACAGGTGGTCGCTTGACGAGAGAGCAGAAAGCCAAAGGCATTGCTAGGGATGATGAAGCAATGCCCCAACCAAAAGAAAGAAGACCATCAATACCTGTGAGGTATGGATATACCAACAAAGCTGCACCTTCGAGAGAACAAGTATCCCAGCCAATGGCTCCCGTGGCTCTACATGGATCGATGCCGAGAAAAAAGTTGGATTTGACTACAACTGAAGATATGCTGAAGGTTCCTAATCGATTGGTTGCTTGGAGGATGGTGCAAAGAAAGTTAGATTTTGCTGCAGAAGATGCTAAGCCATCGATGATAATCACATCAACAGTTCAAGGAACTTCTAAGCCGATGTTGACTAAATCCAAAATTACAGCATCGACTCCCCCATATTCTCAAGCCAACAGTCCAATTTCCAACTAGGTCGAGAAGTGAGTTCAGGCCTTGGTTGGAAAAGAGGAAGAAAGAGATAAGAACAATGGCGATTGAGAATGAAGTCAGGATCCGAAGAGATCATGCAATAGAATTTAATCTGCCAAAGATGGTGAGGCCGACTGTCAGAGCTCTAGTTGGTGTTTCCTAAGTTTCCAACTCCACCAATACAGAGAAATAGGAAGACATGGAGAAGGTGAGAGTTTAGGAGGAGAGCTAAAGTTAGAAAGGAGTTGCAAAATGCTGCAATGGAAGAAGAAGTGACGGCCTTGGCAACTAGCTTAGAGAAATGTCATTTCAAGAAGGATGTTAATGAAGAGATTGTCCTAGAAAGAATGTTCAAAGTTACTGTTGATATGACTTTTAAATACTTGGTTGGACGAGGTTTAGAACCTTGGAGGGCCAAACTTTTACTTGAACAAGCAAGACTCGATAAGAGGGTAGCTTTTGAACAGGCAAAGCTGGATGAGAGGGAAGCTCTTTTAAAGAAGAAAGTTTAAATGAGAAGATTGCTTTCTTGCAAAAGAGAGAAGTCGATGGTCAAGACAAGACCAACGATGAAGGTCCAATTTACTCTTGTGGAAGAAAAGATGAAGATATAGAAAGTGAAAGTGACACCTTGCAAGCTGATGTCGCAACGTGCGGGTCCGGGGTCCAAACCCTGCCGCTGAACGACTTGGGATGGAAACTACTGATACCTATGGAGTCGCCACTAATCATATTCTAGGTGTGATTAGTCACCTACTGATTGACCTAAGCAGTCTAATGAGGTCCAAAGCTTGGCGAGGGACCCGCTAAACCTATAGGTCCGGTCTTGTTACCTGAATCTAGGTTCGAGAGTCGGTTACGCCCGGGGAAGGATTAGCACCTCCGGAACGCCCGTCAAATGATGGTACTTCTAAGTCTAACTAGATCTAATGTGGGTCTGAAATCAAAAGGTTGCTTTTAATCCATAATCCTATATTTTGGTTTTTTCTTTGTTTTAAGTGAATTAACACCTTTTATTACTCTTTAGATCATGACAAAATCAACACCTTCCGACCGGGAAGGGCAATTCGGGAACAAGAAGAGTAAACAACACCTTCCGATGAGGAAGGGCAAGACATGAATGTAGACAACACCTTCCGGTAGGGAAGGGCAAACTAGGAATGTAAACAACACCTTCTGGTGGGGAAGGGTAAAACGGGAAATCTAAACAACACATTCTGGTGGGGAAGAGCAGAACAGGAAAACTAAACAACACCTTCCGATGGGGAAGGGCAAACTGGGAAATGTAGACTTAGACAACATCTTCCGATGGGGAAGGGCAAACTGGGAAAACTAAACAACACCTTCCGATGGGGAAGGGCAAACTGGGAAATAAAGACTTAAGCAACACCTTCCGGTGGAGAAGGGAAAACTAAACAACACCTTCCGATGGGGAAGGGCAAACTGGGAAATGTAGACTTAGACAACAGCTTCCGGTAGGGAAGGGCAAACTGGGAAAACTAAACAATACCTTCCGACGGGGGAAGGGCAAACAAGAATGAGTAAACAACACCTTCCGATGGGGAAGGGCAAACAAGAATGTAAATAATACCTTCCGACCGGGAAGGGCAAACAGGAATGTAAACAACACCTTCCGACTGGGAAGGACAAACTGGAAAACGTAGACTTATTCAACACCTTCCGACGATGAGGAAGGGCAATTTGGGAAAAAGTAGACTTAGACAACACCTTCCGATGACGAAGGGCAATTTGGGAAAAAGTAGACTTAGACAACACCTTCCGATGAGGAAAGACAATTTGGGAAAAAGCAGACTTAGATAACATTGATATGAGGAACAACTACATCAGGGATTTGATAGCACAAAAGGAACCGATCTTAGAACATATATCTACTAGTCATATGGTCGTTGATCCCTTAACTAAGCCTATTCCTAGGGATACTTATGTGACTCTTGTAAAGTCTTTAAGACTTCGTCGATGGTGATTATGTTGTTTTGATCATTTATGTTGAACTCTTCGTTTGTGGATATTAATAAAATCCATGCATTTATTCTATGATGAATTCTTTGCACACAAGACTTAGGATTATGTCAACAGGCTTTAAATTGCCTCACTCACATGAGCAATCGCGTTTGGCGCCTATGAGGGGTGAGCAAAGATGAGAGACAAGCTACTAGCGCTTATTGAGAGCAGCAAGAGCATAATTATGATGTCGCCTTGGTTGGAGCCAAGATGAGGTCAATATTGTAATGATTGACTAAAGGATCGAAAATGGATTGACCCACAATCCATTTAGCCTGTGAAGTAAGTCAGATGTGAGATCTAATTTGACGCCTAAGAATGTGAGCAAATAGGATACTCAAGTTAGGCGCTAAAGGAGCGACTAGACTAAGATCTGTACAGTGTTGAGTTTGACATAGACACTCCGCTGTAGCATGTATTTCATACTACATGTGCTTTTCAGACCTATATAGGAGGTGGAAGAATGGATCCCTGCTTCTTCACCATGTGAGTCCTATGAAGGTTTTGAAAAACCTACATTGTGCCCTTAGTGACCGTTGACTATGTCATGAGGTGTGGAATGGATGTTTGCTACTTTGGTATGTTACCTAAAACCATGGATGATTTGGTTCTATGGGGCATTACTGGGAAAGCAGTCTGTTTCAGACCAAGTGACATGAGGGCAAGAGGGAAGACGATTGAATCAGATCATGCACTATATTCAAGGTCGACCCATTATGTCGCTTTTGAGAGCTTTGACATAATGTGAATATATGTTGCAACGTTAGGAAAGATTGATTTGTATGTTCATCGAGGGATTTTGAGATGCTCAGGATGTGATTAAATTGGTCTAGGGTACATGAGACACTGCATTTCTTTGTAAAAGGGTAGATGTCTCTATGCTAGCTCTAACGAGTTCCTAGTATAGAGCTCCCGAAATTCAAGGTGTACTCAGTGGTCGCACGATTCATTAACCTGTATGAACTTGGCATTGGGATGGTTGAGAAGGCTTTATGATGGCTTGCCCATCATGTGTTAGTGGGAGATGTTGGACATTTGGGCTTTGCACCCATGATGGTCCAGCCCAATAAAGGTAATTATCTTGGTAATTTAATTTGGATTAAATTAACAAGGATAGTAAGGGATAATTTCTTGATAAAATTCCTTGGGAATTAAAGAAGAAATTATTTAGATAGTATTCAAGTGGAATACAACCCCTCTAATATAAAAGGAGAAAAACTACGTTAGTTTTTTCACTTCACTTTTTCCATCAGAAAGTTGAGAGTTCGCCACACACAAAAGCTTCTCCATCCATTGTTAAGAACAAGGTTTTTGCACTGTGAAAAGTGAGTCTTCTGCTCATCTCTACAGTAGAAGTCCATCACGAGTATCGAAAATCAAGAAATATCGTAATCGACCCACCAAGATCCTGGTTTGATTTCTTATTTTCTTTTAACTTCCGCATATTTTTTGGTTAACATGATTAATTATTTTAATTCATGTTTCGATTGTTATGCTCCATATATCATCTTTTTCCTACAATAAAGATAATAACTAATGGTTTAATATATATTAGAATATTTTTATACAAGCAAAAATACATCAATATAGAAGGAAAAAAAATACTAATAAGTAATATGTGTGCCGACTTCTTAGCCTCTTCAGTCTTGCATGGTCCTTTTGAAATCACGAAATTAGCTAATCCCCAAATGGTCTTATTCAATTGATGTACGAGGATTTTGTTGGTGTTGCACAACCAAAAGCTATTATATATTAAAGCGGCTCTTATGTTAAAAAAGGAAAAAAAGAAAAAATTACTAGTATATTCAATGTCTGATTTACAAATTATCTTTGTATGTTAATTGTGTTGTTAGAATATAAAGAAATGTTGGAATTTAATACAAATTGGTGAGTGCATCATGCATGAATTGTGAGATCCTAAGTTTAAGTCTCATAAAATGTGACTTTAGTTTATTTATTTATTTGTTAGATAGGTTGGTAAGTAGATTATTGAAGGCAATTTCTTAGAGTTGGATTCTCATTAAGATTTTTGGACATATAACGATTTATTCGGATTGTGATGATATATCACTTGTGCCATTCAAAAAATACAATTTCGTCATCAATATTATCACTATTATGGTCCTTTACCAATTGTTGTTACTCCTATAAAATATAAGGAAAATTATTCAATACACGGCACGCGTAGGTCTAAAAGGGTGACATGTGTCCCCTAGGGATTAAATTGAAATATTTAAAATTTTATTAATTCAGAAAATGAACATGTATCAACTCCTTATCCCGTTCGTGGAGTCCAAATTTTACATTTGCAGCATATCAAATAATTATCCATAAAATAATAATAATTATTTCTTTTCTAGTACTGAATATGGTATATTATTTTTATTATTCACTTTTAGATTATAGCAACCCCGGCCCAAACCAATTATATATAAACAAAAATGAAATTTGGAAAAAAAAAAAAAGGTTGTTAATTAAATCGAGACTAAGCAATTTGACCAAAAAACAAAGTAAGTCGGACAAATTTAAATGGAGAATGGATCCGCATAGGAGTAGACTAAAAGAAAAATTAAGAAATCTGTCAAACTGGACTTCCAGGATGGAGATTAATTTTTAATCATTATATTAGCTATGACTATTTTTTTGGACTTTGGTAGTATTTTTTTTGGACTTTGCCATTCAGAGGAGAAACGAAAATTAAAGAAAAAAAAACATTATAACCAAAAATACGTTGACATTATTCTAAGCTCAATTAAACATTAAACATTAAACATACTTTTATTTGTATATAAAATGCTTTCATTGAGCGCCACTTGTCGTTTTGTATCGTTGCCAAGTGTCATTTGATAGAATTTTTTATGTGTTTTTTTTTGGCAGAAAACGAGAGCAGAATTTTTTATGTGTTTATTGAACCATTTTTTGTGAGAAAAAAAATTAATTGATTCTCAAAAACAATTGAATCTATTAATTAAATTTGAGAGAATTTTTTATATGTTTATTGAAGAGCTTTTTTTTTTGAAAATTAATTAATGGATAGATTCCAAAATACAATTGAATCTATTAATTAATTAATAATTCATATGTGTTTCTTGAATTTTTTTTTTGTTTTTTAAAAGTAATTAATGGATTCCAAAATACAAAATTCAATCTATTAAGTAATAGTCAATTCATTTACCCTCTCTCTATCAACTATTAATCATAGAAAATAGAAAATGTCTCTGTTCAATGTTGTTTTACCTTTGCCTACCCAGTATATACGATTATTCCTCTTCCCTAAATTAAACTTCAAATACTTCGGTACAAAAAAAACCCTCAAAAACTCCATTCTTCCCATTACTCTTTCGCGTTCTCTCTGTATTCCCCAACACTCTCTACCATCTCTTTTCTTTCCTCCATTTTTCTCCCTTTTGCTGCTTCTATCTGCCTTCCTCTTGATCTTTTGCGAGACACGTGGCAGCCAAAGTGCTTCTATCCAAATTGGACTGAGCTTTTGAGATAAATCGGACTGAGTTGGACGGTCATGGAAGTACCAAATTCCAATGAAAAAAAAGGATGTGAAGTTTAAAGGTCAGATCATGCAAAATTTTGCAATTTTATGGTTTTGAAGATTTGGGTTTTTGTTGTGGGATGAATTTTTATGATTTAGGTGTTGATTAATTTTTTTTGGTTTGAGATGATTTACCTTCCCTAGAGAGAATATTTTGAAAATGTTGAAAAATACCTTTCAGTTTGGGTTTCTCTACATCTTATACAGCATCGGATACGTCTTTCTAATTCCAATTTCTTCTTCTTTATTTTCTAAAAAATATATTTCTTTTTGGTCTTTTGGTATTATTATATATTTTCAATACTATGTTTCTTTTGCAATTTTCTTTTTGTAGGAGCAAACCTCTGCAAATTTGGGATAAAGAAGGTGAGTGAAATTATATGGAAAGAACCATTTTGTTTTGTCGTAAATTAAATCGGTTTTAACTTTAAGTTTGAGTGTGTTGTTGGATCATGTCGGAGAGGGTGCTGAATAAAAGCAATGGCTCACTTTTTGATTGTTGGTTCTTTCATTTTTGTTTCTTTTTTGCTGCCAGTCATCTTGGTTTGTTCCATGGAGTGAAAGATCAAGAAGAAGGAAGGGAAGGGTCACAGAGTTGGGAACTTTGCTTGAAGATTCCAGGTATGATTTACTTTCTTCATTGGGATTGCCGTTTGAAGTTTTTTTTTTAATTTGATTTCATTATAATTATAGTCACAAGGCAGCTTAACAATTTTTTTTTCTTTTGAACTATTGTATTACAATTTGATTTCATTTTTCTTACATTAATTTTAAGATTGGGATTATGCAGAGTATTCTGATATTGGTTCTTAGCCATGGAAGATTTGGGTATGTTTTCTGTTAGTTTTTTTTAGCATAGTTACTTTTTAATACTAATAGTATTTCAAAATTGAGTTTTTTAGTGTAGAATTATGAACTGTAGCAAGTCCTTTGTTTTTTGTTTAATGGCTTTAGGGTTTCTTAGCAATGTATATATCTTGATTATATTTTAAGTATGTTTCTAATTATATACATGTGTTATTCACTGTTTTGTATGGCAAAATTGTATTAGAGACTTAAGAGAGCAGGTTGCAAGTGGAGTGATCCTATCCTACTAAATTGAATGTCCAGATGAAGTTAATGGTACCAATTATGAACAAGGTATTGTTGGCAATAGTGATATTCCTTTGCTTAAATAGATTTGTTTGCAAGTTTCACGTTCTTGCATGTTTGTTGTTATATAGTTCTGCATGCCTTTAATATAATTTTCTCCTTTAAATTTTCTGTCACTGAAGAAGATGCTAAGCAGTCCATCCTCTAATTCAGATTTTTTGATACTTGGTTTCAAAAATGTTGACTTTTGTAAGTCTTTAATCTTCTGTATTTAATTTATGCAATTCAAATTATAAAACAAATTGAGGAGGGAGAAGAAGAATTGCTTCTTGGGTTTGCTTCAAAAGTATGGATGGGTCATACCTTTTTTTTTCGATTGTCGGATTTCCAAAGCCATAGGTTGCTACTACCTTGATGGGTCTTGCGCTTGAAATTGGTGAGTTGTTTTCCTTGAATTTCTTTTGGTGATGCGACGGTGAGTTTCTTCTCTCTTTCATCTGCTTCATTTTTATTTTATTTGTCATCTGCCTCTTCTCAAATCTAATTTGATTGTTCTTTGATGCCAACTATTTTAATATCTTATCTCTTTTAATCGTTAAAGCCACTTCGGTTTTGTTTTTGCTTTTTTATGTGATTTTCTGGTGATTGATAGTTCTTTAATGTTACTGGAACTGACATGATGAAAACGGAAGGGGAATTTAATTTTTGGTAATTTAGGGCATTGTTTTTTCTGTTTTTTGGGTGAATTAATTCTCTTACAAATTTATGTACACAATGTCCAAATTTCTGTTTTGGAATGAATTTGTATGTCTCACTTCAAGTTGAGATGATTAATTTAATGTTGATTTTCTTACCGGTATGTGACTGCTTTGAGGATGTGTTTAGCCGGATTTCCTTAAATGTAAAGCCCATGAATCGCTGTCCATAAAATCTATATGTTCTCTTTTCAATATATACTAACTTTTTATTTCCAAAATTTTCTGTTCCAATCCAAGCAGAGAATGCCACCGAAGCTGATAAAGTTGCAAGCCACTAGCATCTCTTCTGCTGCTGCAGGTAATATTTGCTTATGATAATTCTTTTGTTGTTAGTTGCTGATTCAAGCTTTGTTAGAAAGTACATTTTAATAAGCTCACATGATTAGATAAATGTGTTAGGACCAGAGTGTTGAATGAATGACTAAGTTAATGCCTTGCTGTTTCTACTGCTATTGAACAAATAAAAAAGTGGGGTAAAAATGAGAACATGAATAATTTCGTACCTTTTCTGGAATAGATGACAAGTATATACTTGCTAATTCAAGAAAGAAGATGCCATTCAGGATTGTTTTGGTTCATGTATTGTTTTGTTGTTTCAATTACAATTAGTTAGGGTTCAAATTTCTCTATACATTTATCAGGATCTTATTCTTCGATTCTTTTTATTTGATTGTAGGTTGTTTGTAGTGCAACATTTTAGTTAGTTGTTGCAGGATTACATTATTTGCAGAGGTATCAAGTATTTTAAGTGATGATTGTAATTAAACAATTGTAATCTTATAACAACTGATTAAAAGAAAGTTTGATTTTGCTCTCAGAAAGAATCATATATTTATTGTTTTTACAGTTTGGAGCTTGATGAAACTGCAATGGTGCAAGCAATGTAAGTTGACTTCAAAAATATGCAAACAAAAAAAAACATTGGTAATAAAAAAGTAATTGGTTTGTGTTGCAGTTATGAAGACGTGGAGGGAAATGTTCGTCTGTTGCTACCACCAGCATGATTGTTCTTCGATGCAGCTATGATGGGATAATAGAAGAAGATGAAATGTTGTTAATAAATAATCAATTCTATATGAATTGTGATGATCTACTAGTTAATTTAATGAAATTCAGCTATTCTCGCCCATATGAGTTCTACATAAATTATGACAAAAAAACACCATATAATTCAAAGAAAACAAAATATCTTACAATGAACAAATGACTTAAGTTTCTGCTCATAATTTTCTTTTAAACACCTCATAAATGAAACACCCGCACGCGAAGCGCGGGAAACAATCTAGTTTGGGTTATTTTCATCTACATCCCTATGATCATTGTATGAAGTCCAAATGTGCATTTTAGCTCTTTAACTCAAAATTTTGACTTTTGAGTATATTAATCTTAAGAAAAAAAAGAGGTGGAACTAAATTACTAAAAATTTGAATTTATTTTGATTTCTTATGTATGAATATCTTGATGTCCGATTGTCATTAAGTCTTGATTAATCCAGAATTCAGTTACATCTGACCTCAATTAGAAAAGTTTTTCTGAAATATATTTTCACCATTCATTCATAAGAATCTAAGCTGAAACTTCGCTTAAAATATGCATTAAATTCATTGTATACAACCCAACAACAACAAAGCATTGGTTTGATTTGGACTTCTTCCATTATGTTATACTGTACCACACAAAGTGGGCAACTTCCATTAATTGCAACTACTTCATATTTTTCATAAATCAATTTTAAGGAATGCATTGCAGATGTCTTGGTTCCACCGAAAGTTTTATTGCTTCTAGAACCGGCTAAATATCCAAATTGGGCCTAAACCTTTCACGACTTGCTCAATTTGAGTCTAAACCTGTACTGGGCACCAAATTGAGCCTAAACCTATTGGAAAGGCACCAAATTGGGCCTAAATTTGACGGTGCTGTGACAGTGCAATGCACGTGCCGTTACTAACGGTAATGGCGTGACATGGCATGTACAGGATGGAAAATACATTGTTTTTTTTTATTAATTTCAGAAAAACAACTCCTCTCTTCTTCTTCTTCGCGTTCCTCTCCTCCCATCTTATTTTCCTTCTTCTTCGCTTTTTCTTC
>AWWV01007132.1:0-32690 GCA_001974805.1 Corchorus capsularis
ACAAACAAACATCATCCAGAATTACAAAACAAATCAAAGCCATCATTCACAAAGCACAAAAAAGACAACCTAATTCAGGAATCTACCAACACAGAATGAACAAACCCACTATCAGAATGCACATAAAAAAAGAAGAAAAAAAAAAAGAAAAACCAGAACTGTCAAATTTAGACCGGAAAGACCGACCTCAGCTCAGCTCTGTAGCATTCAAATTTATAAGATTGCTCTTGTTTTCCTCAAGCAAGCTCGAGACACCAGAGCTGTCCGATTGGCTCACCACAACCACTATAACGTCCATCAAAATACCGAATAAGACTACTGAGTTCGCAATCCAGACTCCAGAGAAAGCAAGGACACATAGCAATTCCCAGAGCTCTTCATCAACTTATGATTCAGCTGGAAACGTTTGCCAAACCTCATAACAAAAAGCAGCCAACTACCCAGATAAAAGAGGAGAAAGAGGACACCAGATCATGAAAGAAAGGGGGGCAAAAATATTACTCTGCCCTTCCTCCTCCACTCCCAGCAGCTATAGAGACATCAGAACTCAAAAATTTTCTCAAAACAATTACTGCACACAGAAAGAAGAACTTTGTTTAACAAGTAAATAGTCGATTTTTTTGTTCTAAGAGAAAAGGATAACAAACAAACTTTAATTTTTGTTCAACATCAATGAATTAAATAATTACAAATCAAGAATTTGTTCCTCTGTTCACAACCAATCCAAAAGCTTACCAAAATTTACATTTTCATAACCAAGCAAATCTCTCTTCTTTCTCAAAATTTTCTCTCACCCAAATCTCTCATTTTCTTGATTAATTCTTGTTGAAATCAGTCAATTCCTTGCACCCATCTAAAACCCAAACTGAATCGACCAAAACCCCTAAATTTCCTTCATCTAAACCCGTAATTCCCAAATCCAGTTTATCCCAAAACCTTAACTACCGGAAATAATGGCACCAAGCCAACGAAGAAGAGGGAGGATAGAAAAGATATGGAAATCGAAAAGGAAAAGGAGAAGAAGAAATTCATTCAAAACATGGTAATGGATGCTTGGATCGTGAGTTTTCAGGTGATGGGGAAGAAAGGAGAAGGGAGGATTGTAGGTTGGAGAAGAAAGAAGAAGATAAGAGAAAAGAAAAAAAAAACAAAAAGGAAAAGGAAAAAGAAAAAACAACAATCAAAAAGAAATAAAAAATATGACATAAAATAAAAAATAGCCAGCTGGCTAATTAAAATCCGACTTGGATTTTTTACGCGCAAAATTGGACGCGTATAATACACCGCGCAACGTCTGTCAAATTTAGACCTAATTTGATGCCTCTCGAATAGGTTTAGACTCAATTTGGTGTCCAGTAAAGGTTTAAACTCAAATTGAGCAAATTGTGAAAGGTTTAGACCCAATTTGGATATTTAGCCTCTAGAACCAGACCAAAAACGGGTACAATGTGTGCTTGAGTAATTGGGCTTTGGTCACTTTGGGCTTTTAAAGGAAAATTATCTCATACATTTGTACCCAAAAAAAATAAAAATCTCATACATTATCGGACTCCACAAATAAAGTTAAGAGAATTACTAGCATGTTAGCTATTCATGCAGGAACAAAGTTATAAGAAATTGACTAAAATGTTCGACATTGGTATCAGATTGCCAAGTGCGAAGATCCAAGACAAGCTCCAGAAACTATGACAGTGTAAATATAAGGCAAGACCAAAGACAAAATACAAACAATATGGAGTATTATCATTAGTGCCTAAACAGCATTAGCATATACTGTAATCTTTTATCAATTACTTGCCAATTTGCCATCCATGCTTAACTGCCAGAAATGCCACAGCATTATCTCTGACTCCAACAGCAGATCAAAGGTAACCCTTTATCGCCATAATTTAATTTAATATATCTGCAACAAAGTGTTTATCACGGGAAAAACTTTTACTATTTCGTTTGTGAAAGTGGGAAGATATAACCCTAGACTCAAAGCATAGCCATCAATGAAAATGTGCAGCCTAGGTAACGAGATATTCATGCAATGAAGTAGTCCCTTGAAGGATCTCATTTTGGTTCACAAGAAAGAACAGTTACAAACAACATTGAAGGAAGATGCAACAGCAACCTTATTCCTTATTCACTGCTAGTATCTCAATCCATTAAGAAGATTAAAATAGGGCTAATGGTTTTCTTGGAGTGGGATTGAAGTGCTGTTTGACAAACAGGAAGGAAAGAGAGAGTGAGAGGACCTAGTACTGAAGCATTGACAGCAGAAACAGATCTCCCAACCTCCTTAATGCTCAATTAAGCTTCTTCAATTTTGCAGCATCAAACTGAAAAAGATGGAAACAAAATGAGAAAAAAAAGGGGGGATAACTTTTTGTCATAAAGGAGCACAAACATTTCCATGATGATCAACAGAGGGTGGATCACAAAACCATCTTGTTTTCAAAATTCTTAACCTTCCACACATTAGGTTTTTAGTAACGACAAGCAAATTCTAAAACACAGCAAAGGAAACAGAACGTAAAATGGAAAATGAAATCCCAGGCTCACCACTTCACCCTTCCTAAACTAATCCTTCTATATAAATGGCTTTATGCCTTTATCTATATGTTGAGACATTTTAAGCTCCATGTACAAGTTTGTGAACTTATGCCTTTATCTATACGTTGAGACATTTTAAGCTCCATGTACAAGTTTGTGAACTTATGTTGACAATGTACCTTTGAAGTATTGAGCTTTTTTTGAAGTATTAAGGGCCCGTTTGGCATTGTTGCCATTTCATGTTTTTTGTTGCCATTTTCATGTTTTGAAAACAAACCCTGTAAAAACTTGTTTGGTGAGGTGTTTTTGTTTTCAAATGTTTCGGAAACAAATGCCATGTTTCAAAAAAAGTTGGAAGCAGAATTTTGATGTTTCCTATTATTTCCGAAACACTTCCACTGGAAAACACGGAGCTACAGTTCCCATTTAATGGGGCCATCCTTCGAGTCTTAGCCTAGACACCCATAGTTTTATTTCCATTTTTTATCTCTTTCAAACCATCTCTCTTTCATCCTCGACCCTCGATCATGTGACCATCATTTTTCTCTCTGCAAATAGATCAAAAGAAAGGGAAGAAGCCCAGAATTACTTTTTTACTCAAAAACAATATCACAAATCTAATTCAAAATAGTTTCTTCATAAATCCATTTCACCCTGGTGCCAAAAAAAAAAATCCATTTCACCCATTTTTTAGGGTAAAACCTTCCTAATAACTTACTACCCCATTCTTCTTTCCATCAAATCAAAATCACCTTATCGAGATTTTAGTGTATTTATAGAAGTTTATTGAAGGAGAGTCAAACGCCTTGAAGAAGAATCAAATACCCAGCTTAATTCATGCTTAGAATTAGATCTATTCCTCTTTTGTTTTTACTCAGAACCAGCTTTCACAAACCGCGTAAACACCAAGACTCCATATATATTAAGCTCTCTGTTGTCTACCAAACAAAAAAAAAAGAATATTTGGTCTTGTTCATTTTTCATTATTCAAAGATCATGATTTTACATATGGGTTCGAGAAGAAAAAAGCAGAATCGGATTGGAAGCAAAGAACTTTTGCAAGATTTTATGGTAATAATAGTCGGATCTAGTTACCGTACTCTTTTTTTTTTTCGGTGAAAAAGTTACCACACTCAATTTTTGCTTCGTAATCGCCTTATATATATATATATATATATATATATATATATATATATAGGGAAGAAAGAATTTGATAAAAAAATAATAAAGATAAGAATTTAAGAAGATAATAAAAATTATTTGGTAATAGCCTTCTAAAAAATACAAAGAAGAAAGAATTGTGATAAAAATAATGAAAATAGGAATTTAATTAAAAAGAGGGAAAAAATAAAAGAGAGAAAGAGTTGGCAACAGTTTTGTGCTAACCAAACATGTTTGATGTTTCCAGTTTTTTAAAACACACAGTAACTTGTATATCCAAACATATTTTTGTTTTTAAAAAATTGACAACGTAACAAAAACAAAACAAAAACGAAACAAAAAACAAGAAAACAGAAACGATGCCAAACAGCCCCTAAGCTTTTTGCAAATTTTAGTTTGAAATCAAGACCACAGAAAAATTCCTCATTTAAAAGGTTATTGCCTTGAAGCAATTCCAAGCTCAAAGCTCTGAGAGTAGCAAAAGGAAAAAGGATAGCATATAAGAAAACATTTACATATGTAAAAACAAAATATAACATTAGTTCTAAGATCAGCAGCACACACAGGGTAAACAGCGTAATGAAACCAAGCATGTCGGAATATTTTAATACAGGATGCATACAATAACAGAGAAGTCATCAAGACTTTTGTGCAAGGAGAAAATTAAAAGTTAAGCAAACAGATATAATAAGCTCTACTTTGAAAATGCAAAAGATACCAGAAAACATTAAATAAAAGATTGCAAAGAGAGATACCTGCACTTCTCACATGATGGCATGTAAATTAGAACTTATTTGTGGAAATACTCCCATTCCGAAGTTGTTGTACACATTCCACAAGATCCATCTTTGAGCATAACATCGACTTAAGAACAACATGGATGGAATGTCCCAGTTGAGATACCTTTCTGTTCCTAAAGATAGAGATAGAACTTTCAGCAACAGAACAACATTAAGATTAGAAATCAAAAATGATTTAGCAAGTTTCATACTTGATTGAGAGCTAGCTACATTTAGGCAGCAAATTGTTTAATGAACCACACACCTAAGAAAATAAAAACGATGGGAATGATTCGTTACCAAACCAATGATTTCCTAGGGTGGAAATCTAGGTTCAATGACATATAGTTAAGCCAGAACAAAAGCTATTGTGAGGCTGGAAAAATATATTTAAACATTGATTATTGTTAAACTTGACTGACATGCCACCTAATAGTCATATCAGGTACATGCTCTTCAGTTTCATCTCAATCAGTTCAAAACAGTCAACTAGCTTGTTCTTTAGAATATTGTTTTAAGAGTAACAAAAATATGATTCCATGCATGAAAATTTGCAGATCCTTAAAAAACCTATGATTTTCGGAAAACACAAATGGCAGCATGAAACAATTTATGGGTTAATAAATTCTATGACAGCACACCTTTTCAAAAGTGGTAGTCACTTAATCCAGACATAGACCAAGTCAGTCACCTGCTTTGCAAATTCATTGAAATCAACTTAAATAGTTAAAAACAAGTTGTTAAGGACCCAAGTTCACCTAGTGGAGATTAGATAGAAGTTACCTTTATTCCAAGCTGCAAGGCGTCAACATAGCAACTTGATTTCTTTCAGCACACTCTTTACTAATCGATTGCAGGTGACAAGTTAAATGGCATAAGAGCCATCAGGAAATAGCATCTGCCCATTTATCCAAATGGAAGAAATAAATATGGACATCGGCTAAACCAACTTAATTTCCAACTCTTTCTGATGAACTAATTCTAAGGCAAAACAAGCCACAAAATTTTGATGGCATAAATTGATTCCTAGACATTAAATGTAGCCGAAAAGAATCTCCTTTTGACTTACTCTTACACAGTTTCTGACCACTATAAACCAAGTCATATAATTGGGTACAAAGCCATACTCCACACCTTTTCGTAGAAGTAAACAAGCCTCACCCACTGCACCCTCTTTGCATTGCCAACTAATCAAAGTATTATAAGTAATAGCATCAGGATGAATTCCTTCAATTTGTAACTTGTCAAACAGACTCAAAGCCTCCCTTATGCGCCCAGCTTTGCATAAACCATTTATTAGACTGTTATAGGTTACAATATCTGGTGTCAAACCTCGATGAATCATTTCTCGTAAAAACTCAAGCGCATTATGCACTTTTCCAGCCTTGCAAAGGCCATTGATTAGTATATTACAAGAAATGTTACTTGGATTCATTCCCTTCCTTATCATTTCTTCAAACAATGCAAGGCCTTTATCAATTGCCCCGGTAGTGCAAAGTGCTTTTATTAGACCGTTATAAGTGATTTCATCAAGGGGGCACCCCCTAAATAACATTTCATTCACAAGCTTAAGTGCTTCTTGGATGTCATACCTCCTGAGAAAAGCATGAATTAATGTGTTATATGTAACTTTGTTGGCAATAATACCCTCAACCAGCATATCATGATACAGCCCCAATGCCGCTTCCAATTGATCGACCTTGCATAAACCAAATATTAGTGAATTAAATGTAAATATATCAGGCTTACATCCTTTTCTTGACATTTGACCAAACATTTCCCGAGCTTCATGAATCTTCCCATCCTTGCATAATGCACTTATTAGGGTATTATATCCCACAGTATTCAACCTGACTCCGTTTGCAGACATTTCATTTAGAACATCACCAGCTTCCGCTAGTCGGCCTTCCTTGCATAGCCCATTCATCAAAATTGAGTATGTTATCACGTTGGGCTTGCATCCCTGACTTTTCATCTCGTTAACCAAATCAAGAGCTGAACCTAAACATCCTTTCTTGCAAAATCCATGAACCAGAATGTTATATGTATAAAGATCAGGCTTGCAGCCAATACTTAACATGACATCATAGACAACAGCCTTAGCTTCATCAAGCTGTCCACTTGCAACATATCCATTTACCAAGGTATTGAAGAGAACAATGTTTGGGCTGGGCACTTTGTTTAATAATGCCCTTGCTTCATCAACCTGGCCAGTTTTACACAATCCTTGCATTAAGAACCCATAAGTCAATTCATCAGGGATGAAGCCCCGGAGAAGCATCCGATCAACCACTTTCAGTGCCTCCTGAATACGACTGAGCTTGCAGAGGCCATGTATAACATTATTAAAAGTTTGAACATCAGGAATGCTACCCATCAGAAACATTTCCTCCAGAAGTTTCATTGCCTCATTGACCCTGTTGCTCTTTGACAATGCATGAATCAAAGTATTGTAAACCACTGAATTTGGCACACATCCATGTTTGGTCATATCCCTAAGCAGAGAGCATGCAGAATCCACTTCATTATTAAGACAAAGGGCTTTCATTACCAAACCAAATGTATAAACATTAGGAGAAATACCTTTATTCAACATGTCATAGAAAACATTTGTCGCAACTTTATAACAATTCCCATCCACCAAAACATCCAAGACAACATTATAAGACCAAACCGTTGGTTCACAAGAATAAACACTCTTTATATCCAATAACAGCCTAGTAGCCTGACCAGGCAATCCTGCTTTCCCATAAAATTTCATGATAGAAACGAAAAGGGATTCTTTAAAAACGATCCCTTCTTCTTTCATTTGCATTAATAACCTATCTATAACCTTAAATTCCTCAGCTGCCCCAAGTTTATCAATAAGAACATAATATACATCAAATGTATGGCAATAGCCTTTCTGGGAACCTGCCCATGCAAACAACCTCAAAGAAGTTGGAACATCAAGAGGCAATTCAAGTAATCTACAAAGCTGAAAAGGGGTAATCTTATTGAATGACCTTCGAAGCTCATTGAGGTCAAATGGTTTGAGTAATGTCTCCCATTCATTTTCAGATTCTGATTGATTGCTCTTGGAAGAATACCCAGATAAGCAAAGTGGAAAATGGGTTTTAGAAACAGATTGCAGGTTTCTGCCAACATGGTATGCAAGGTTTCTTCTTAACATTACTCTAAAGGAGTAGCAGCTCAAAATCTGCACATTTACCTCTTTTATGATGAAAATTTCTGGAAAAACGTTGTTGAAACGCTACTGCTCCTGCTCCTGCTCCTGCTCCTGCTCCTGAGTTTGATTGGTTGTTTTGGCTAACCCGCAAATCTATCTGCCGCTTGGAGGGGGTTGGCTTTGTAAGTTAGAGAAGACAGGGAAGAAGGAAAGAACCGAAAAGAGGGAAAACTGAAAAGAATAGCAGAGCGAAAAGTCGACTTTTCTCTTTCTTGGTAAAACTTTAATTTATTGACCCATTTCAGAGCTATTCAAATTTCAGTATTTCACATTCATTGTGTTTAACTGTTTATGATTTCCAAGGGGAAAAAAATCACACTACTGTTATATTTGAATGGTTTAATGTCTAATTTGGACCTTATACTTTATAAAATGTTCAATATGGTACCTCTGCTTTGAAAAGCCCCACCACAACCTCGTTTCCGCTCCTCTTTGCTATCTTTAACTAGTAGATTTAGCTGTCATAAGTCTCTCCAACATCACTGATCTATCTCTCTCCTAAATCACTGATCTCTCTCCTCTACCTGATCATATTCTCGTCAAATTTTTCTGGTAAGCTTTCATTTCTTTTGTTTCGCTTTGATTTTCTTGCATTTGGGTTGATGGGTAGTTTCAATTTCTTGCTTGGCTCTCTGGGATTCTCGCTTGGCTCTCTAAGATGATTTCTGGTGTTAACTCCTGTCTTTTCATTTCTAATGGAATATAGTATAGAGATTAGAGATACACCTTGGAAAATTTTGTTAAGGTGTTGCCCTGCTTGACAAAAACTTGGATTTAGTGTCCCTGCTTGGATTTAGCAAATAATAACAGAGCTATTGGTTTTAGTGTTTCTAAAAAATGTCATTGGCATATGGATATGGGGTTCCTCTCTCTCTCACCTTACCAGGTTACTTTAAAGAAAAATAGTATGAAAATATATATGAGGAATAATTGTGGTCTACATCACCTTGAAATGCAGGAATATTTATAATATCTTTCCTGTGAAAATTTTCTGAAATTAAATTTTGTTTGATGTTTTACCTTGAAATGCAATGAATAATTATAATCATTGGAGTGGCTGAGAAATGATTAAACTTGTTATGATCATCTTTTATTCTGACCTTAATGCTTGTGATTGGTGGTTTAATTTGTGAGAAACAGATCAGGTATTATTGATGATGTATGCTCATAATAAAGAACTTTTGTTGTTGTGTTTTGGGTTGAGACATTCAGATTCAGTTCAATGTGGCAACTGGGGACTTGTTCAACAGTCAACAAATTGCTAAGTTTGCAGTTCAATGCACTTGGTATATTCATAATCTGGAAATTTGACTACTTTACTTAGGGTTGGATAGTTGTTTTGTGGTAATTTTTTTTACATTAAAATTTAGCCAGGGAATTCTTTCTGGTGAATTTTCTGATAAAATACCTGTGATATGTATATTCATAATATTGCTATTCAATAATCTAGATGTGAAACCTAGAGCTACTCCTAAATTATGTAAAAGAAATGGTTGATCAACAAGTAGAAAGTCAAGGTTACTAGTGTATCTAATTTGTTATGGGTCTCTTTTAAGGGGAACATTTTCCACCATTAGCGTTTGCTCAATACTCGTGGACTGCAAAATGAATTAAATCATAATAGTGGCAAGCTGATTTACATTTTAATAAGGTTTGTTCCATTAGTTTCCAAAAAGGAAGAAAAAAGGAAGTAGACGGGCGCGTATAGTTGAGACATTGGGTTCCTTATAACCACTGTTGGTTTTGACATGTTGAAAATTGCTAAATTCTAACAACAGTAGCCCAAACTGATTTTGTTATTAATGGATTATTACATACTTGAGCTTTCAAAGAGAAAAATGTAGTAGTATTTAATATTATCTCTGCTGGTTTATCCACCATTCATTTCAATCTTTGCATACTAATCATTTATTGTCAAACTTGCTAGGCGCCTTAATCTTAAAGATGGAATAGTCTTTCTTTGAAAAGCTAACCATTTTATGGAGTGGAGAGGAGCCCCATCCGAATAAAGGAATTTCAAGAGAAGAAAAACAATGGCTTCCTTCAGAAAAGCCATTACTTTCAAGTATCTTCTCTTAGCAACCCACCTTTTTTCAACAATTCCTCCCAAAGTTTCTCAATACAGAAACCAGATTTCTCTTGCCAATCTTCTCCAAAGGTATGGTTTCCCATGTTCTCAACTACACACTTTCCTTGCAAGAATTAAAGGAATTTCAAGAGAAGAAAAACAATGGCTTCCTTCAGAAAAGCCATTACTTTCAAGTATCGTCTCTTAGCAACCCACCATTTTTCCACAATTCCTCCCAAAGTTTCTCAATACAGAAACCAGATTTCTCTTGCCAATCTTCTCCAAAGGTATGGTTTCCCATGTTCTCAACTACACACTTTCCACAATCTTCTCCAAAGGTATGCTTTTTACTCAATCATACCAATTTGCATGACATCCAAAGCTCTCTGATTATTCTTTTATCCTTCAAAATTCCCCAGAACTCCCTTGTTTCTTTAATCTCTGACAGTCCTGCAGTTTTGGATATCAATTTTTTGAAGAAATGGCACACTAGGATTTCTAAAGTTGCCAATTTGGGTATTTCCCCATTGGTTATTTGTAATATTTTGGCACTTTCTAGCAGATTTCATATTTACCCTGATAGTTTCTTAAAGACTGTTGGTGTTTTAAAGGGTTTAGGGTTTAATGATGGAGTTTTGACTAGTGTCTTAGAAGGGTTTCCTAGAGTAACCATGATGAAGGAAAGTGAAATTAATGAAAAGATTGATTTTTTGGGACAAATTGGGATTCCAAGATATGGGATTGAGAGGGTTTTCTATGTGTTTCCTGAGGTTTTAGGACTTAATGCTGAAAATAGGTTGAAGCCATTACTTGAGGAGTTTTTGGAATTGGGTTTTAGTGAAAAGGAGGTCAGGGAGGAGATTGTAAAGGATCCAAGAGTTTTTCGTATGGAATTAGGGGAGATGTCAAGGTGTTTGGGATTGTTGAGGACTTTGAAATGTCGTGTTCCCATTAAGCGGAGACTTTAGAGCTGGACTGCAAGTGAAGCTCAGAGTTGATTGCTTGTGTAAATATGGGTTGATTCGTAGAGAAGCATTTAAGGTCCTATGGAAAGAGCCGAGGTTGATTTTATACGGGATAGAGGAGATTGAGAAAAAAATTGAGTTCTTGGTGAACAGAATGAAGTATAGTGTTGGTTGCTTGGTTGAGGTTCCAGAGTATCTCGGTGTGGATTTTGACAAACAGATTGTTCCTCGATACAATGTCATAGAGTATTTAAAATTGAAAGGTGCACTGGGTTTTGAGGTGGGGTTGGTTGAAGAGTTTAATAAAGCAAAGTAGGCTTAGATTTTATAACTTTTATGTCAAGCCATATCCTGAATGTGAGAAGATGTTTGGGAGGTTTGCACAAGATGCTGGCCTTCAAAGCCGGCATCCAGTTGGGATGTGGAAGCTTTTTAAACCACAACAGTATACAGAATCAAAAGATGAGGTGAAAAACATAAAGTCTTTTATGGAACCACTCGTAGCTAATGAAGCTACTGGCGGATAATTGGTTTAGAATCAATGCAGATTGTTCCTTCTTACGACTAGGCTCATCTAGCACCAGAAGTAAGTCACTGGAATTGTAGCAAAATCATGTTTGTTACCTCTTTTAGTTGAATTGAATTTAAGATTGTTATTGTTGCTTCAAGAAGTAGCAGGTGAATTGAAAGGAATGTAAATTATCTATTTGTTGCAGATGGAGCATTAGGACAATGTCAGTCGCCTGGCAAAATTGTCAACTGTAGCTGATATTACTGATCCTAACATGGCAAGGGGCACACAGTTTCTAACGCATTACTTTTTATCTCACTCTAGACATGTGTATACGTACCCATACCGATATGTTTATTGCTTTGCTCCCATCGAAATACTAGAATTCTTGTGTCTCCTGCTGTGGCAGACTTTAGCATTATAGTTTGATTGGGAGGAAGAGGCTTTAAAAAGTAATGCACAAGTAAAAAGAGCATTTAAAAGAAGTATATATGCGTGATGCAGAGAGCTTATTTTGTTCTGCCAAAAGATTGTAAGGTCTTTTTTGAACAAGGTGAAGGTGCTACGAAAACACATACGTATATATGGTTATTTTCTTTCATGTCTTAGTTCAATTTGGATTCACATCTGAACCATGAACTGCTAGTTGTGTTTTTTCATAGAATCTAATAATACAGCAAAAATTCCCTTAGCATTTTCATTTTCATCTTATTTTATTCCATTTCTTTCCAGTCTTTGGAACTATAGTCTCTAACCTGCTGTGTGTGGTTACCTTGGTCACTGTCCAAAGCTTTAGTGAAAATTTCTAATTTTACTTGTGTGTGATTTATTTAATTAAATAAATTACTGAAGAATACTGTTTTTCATTTAAAGATTAAATTCAAATAATCTTCAGGTGGCGCAGTTTAGTTCACCGTCCGTTATTTCTCTTCCTCTGGATAGAAACAGATACAAAGGTCTACGGTTCCCTTCTTCGATTCTCTGAATCAAGTAAGTAAACAAACTTCTTTCACACTTTTAACCATTTCCCAATCTTTTATTATTGACCCTGTTGTAATCTGCCTTTATTTTTCATTCAAATATGTTAATAAATAAACACTGTGGAATTTAGTTTTCAGGACAGCTTTGATTTTCATGGGTTTAGTTTCTTTTATGCTATCTTTTTTCTTCAAAAAAAAAAAATTGTTAGTAATGGTCTTTTTTATTTGTTGGCAGTGGATTTAGATGAGGGTGCTGAAGCAATGGAGAGCTTCACTGACAATGGCAGCCCCATGTGAAGGTATGGAGTTTGAACTGAAGATGCTGCCAAGATATTTTATGATCAATATGCACGACAGGTAGGCTTAGTTATGCGTGTAATGTCTTGTCGTTGATCTGAAAGAGATGGGAGGATTCTTGCTCGTCGACTTGGGTGTAGTAAGGAGGGTTATTGTGTTAGTTTTCGAGGTAAATTTGGCCCTGTCAGAAAGGCACGCCCAAGCACGAGGGGAGGCTGTAAGGCCATGATTCATATTAAGTCAGGGAAGTGGGTCACAAAAAGATTTTTAAAGGACAATAATCACCCTCTAGTTGTCGCTCCACGTGAGGCTCGTCAAACAATGGTGAGTTGCTTACTTTATTTCACTCATTTCTCCATTCTTGGGACTCTAATCTGCTTTGTGGTCACCGTGCTCACTATCCAAAACTTTAAGGTTATGTTTGGTTCGTGGTATCTTAGGTATCATGTGGTAATGTCATTCACACTACTTTCCCAGGAATGCTATTTTAGTGGGAAAGTATAATTTTTATTTTTGTGGGAATAGGATTACCATGTTTGGTTAACGTAGGAAAGTTATTAAATTTTGAGAATATAAGAGAAAGACAAGGGAAAAAGAGTAACGCTTTCCTGGGAAAGTTGGGAAAGTGAACTTTCCCACCCTTTTAGATGGGAATGACATTCAACCTAAAATTAGATTCCTCCAACCAAACATGGGAAAGTTATTTTCCCTATCTAATTTACCATACTTTCCCACTATTTTCCACGAACCAAACGCAAGCTTATGGAAATTTGCTAGTTTTATTTCTGTGTGATTTATTTAATTTTCATGATTTTATGGAGTAATATCTTCTTTTCAGAATTCAGATTGCCCTGTTTGAAGGGAAATAAGTTATTGCACTGTAGTAGTTTGTTTTTCTGTAAAACACATGATAGAATGCATTTTAAGGACAAAAGACATTTGATGAAGATACAATTCTATAAAGTTTTTTAAGCACAAAGGAATATCATATTGCGTTAGAAGGCATGAAACCTAGGGATTTTCATTATGTAGATGTGGTTTATAATGTGGTTTTCATTCATCTAGAAGATATAACTCCATTTAATTTTAATAGGTGTACTTGGGTTGACTACCAGAATGAAGAGCTGCTGAACTTTAGATTGAAGGGAGGGGGAAGTGGCCTATAGGTTTTTATTATTTTTATTATTATTATTTTTTCTCCAGTGCCTTTATGATTTTCATTTTAATTTCTCCTAGTTCCTTTAGTATTTACATTTTAAATTTTCTCCTAGTTCTTAGGATTTTGATTAGTAATAATTATATATAGCATAAATATATATATGTATAGGGTATTGCAGCATATTATTTTCATTACAACACTTTGCTGAAGTTTTCCCAAACCTTCATCTTTTGAATGGTTCTCTACTTTTTCCCCTCCAGCGATTAAATAAGAGAAATCTTTTCTCTTTATCTTCTTCAGTTGTATCGCAACAAAAGTATGAGCAGCAACAATATTCCGAAGCCCGTTTGTTTGACTAAAGCCCAGCGCCAACAGTTAGCTCTCCAACGCCTAGAAAAGCAATGCGCTCAACAGAAGCGCTGCCTTGAAGAGCTCCACTGCTCTAACAACGCCAGTAATGGTAACTCCGATAGTAAATTGTCCTCCGATTCCGCCAACCGCCGGGATTGCAAGAGAGAGTGTGAGAGAGTCCGCGAATCTGAACGGAAGGCTGAGAGAGAAAGGGAACAGGGATTGGAAGCCATTAAAGAGCAATATCTTGGATCGAAAAAGCTTAAGAAGAGGGTTATCAAACCTAGGGAGAAATTTAGGTTCTCTTTCGATTGGGAGAACACAGAAGACACTTCGAGAGATATAAATTCTGACGCACTCAAGGCTTATCATGGAAGGAATTATGCGCCAAGGACTTATTATGGACTTGAAGACAAGCATGGAGAGCATGGAAAGGACGTGCAAGGGCTGCAAGAAAGCATGGAGATGTATGAAGATCATAGAGATATCGTTGAGCATGTTCCAAGAACCAAAAAGATGATATCCGATCCATTGAAGATGCCTAATAGTCCGATGACAAGAGCAAGAGCTAAGAGATTCAAGGATGCACTCATGGGACTTGTTCGAACTCATCTTGAAGACTTGAAGACCATTGAAGTTCAATTGAAGAGTTTTGGTGATGATTTGGGCAAGAAATTACAAATCAATTACAAATTCATCACATTGCTTGCTATTGATTCTAGATGGTCGGATTGACATCATGGCATGAGCCATTATCATTAGTTATCTTTGTTTGGGCTTAATTCTATCTTAGATTAGCTTATTTTTAAGTTTGGACCTTATTTGGATTGGGCCTTGGTTGACTAAGTCCAATTCTTGTTTAATTATGTCTTTATTTCCTTTTCCTAGTTGGGCAAGGACTAGTTTTTCCCTAGCCCTTATATTTGGACGAAAATTAGGATTTATTTTAGGATTTTGGTTGACCCTATCACTATATAAGGCCACCAATATCTCTTGAAAAAGTTGAAGTCAAGTTAATCAATAAAGTTGAGAGGTTTATACCCAAATCGATTTCTTTGGCTTCATTGTTCTAGTTTGAGCAAACTTAGGATTCTTCATCTTGTAGAGTCCTAGCAAGCAATTAGGTTGAGATAACTTAGTTGTTTGTGAATCTTGTGATCTTGAGAATTCAATTGCAGGTCTAATTGAGTGCTTAAGGCCGACGAAAGAGGAGGGATAGCTTTGTGAAGGTCGTCGACATACAAATCTAGGAGTTGAAGAATTTCAAGTCGACTTTGGTGGATATTCAAAGGTTGGATTTGAATCTAATACAACTAGATTCGTATCAAATTCTTTGTACCAAAACCCTCACGAGGCTCAGCTTTTGTTTGGACAGGGTTTAGGGCTGGAATGGATCGTACGGAACAGAAAAATCTCGCAGCTAAGAATGAGAAGGAGATGAGATAAGAGTTTAGGAGAAAAGAAGGGGTTGAAGAGAAACCAGAGGAAGCCACAACTCAGAGATTAAAAGAAGAAGCTGCGAATACATACGATACTTTCGATATGAGAGTTGATAAGCATTGGTCTGAGAAGAAGCTTGAAGAAATGACTAAACGAGATTGGAGGATTTTTAAGGAAGATTTTAAAATTTCCTATACAGGGTCGAAGATTCCACGCCCAATGAGGAGTTCGGTTGAGAGTAAATTGAGTCCGGAGTTGTTGAAAGCTGTGGAAAGAGTTGGGTATAAGAAGCCTTCCCCAATTCAGATGGCTACCATTCCTTTGGGGTTGCAGCAAAGGGATGTGATTAGGATCGCAGAGACAGGTTCAGGTAAGACTGCTTCTTTTGTTTTGCGTATGTTGTCTTATATTTCTAGATTACCTCCCATGAGTGAAGAAAATGAAGCCGAGGGGCCTTACACTGTTGTCATGGCCCCAACTCTTGAACTTGCACAGCAAATTGAGGATGAGACTATGAAATTTGCTCATTATTTGGGTATTAAGGTTGTTTCGATAGAGGAACAAGGGTTTAGGATTAGACAAGGGTGTGAAGTTGTTATTGCCACGCCTGGTCGTCTGCTAGACTGTTTAGAAAGGCAGTATGCTGTGTTGAACCAGTGTAATTATGTCGTTCTCGATGAGGCTGATAGGATGATAGATATGGGTTTTGAGCCCCAAGTTGTGGGTATATTGGATGCAATGCCATCAACTAATTTGAAACCAGAGAATGAAGATGAGAAGCTTGATGAAAAGAGGATTTATTGTACTACTTATATGTTCAGTGCTACGATGCCTCCAGCAGTCGAGCGGCTAGCCAAGAAATATTTTAGGAACCCTGTTGTGGTTACCATTGGTACTGCTGGGAAGGCTACCGATTTAATATCTCAAAACATGATCAGGATGAAGGAATCAGAGAAGTTTCCGAGATTGCAGGAGTTGCTTGATGACCTTGGAGATGAGAAAGCAATTGTTTTTGTCAATACTAAGAAGAATGCTGATAGTATTTCTAAGAATCTGGATAAGGGTGGTTATAAAGTAACAAGCTTGCATGGTGGAAGATCACAAGAGCAAAGGGAAAGAAGCCTTGAAGGTTTTAGGGCAAAGAGATTTAATGTCCTTGTTGCTACAGATGTTGCCGGCCGTGGAATTGATGTACCCGATGTTGCTCATGTCATTAACTATGATATGCCGAGTAATATTGAAATGTACACACATCGTATTGGATGAACAGGACGTGCCGGGAAGACTGGCGTGGCCACAACATTTTTGACTCCGCAGGACACTGATGTCTTCACTCTTCCGTGATCTCAAGCAGATGCTTGGTTAAAGTGGCAGCCCTGTCCCTTTGTTTTTCTGCTTCTGATTCTGAAACCTCTATTTTATTACACTAGAGATTTTAGCCAAAAGAGATGTGTATGCATTTTGAAGACTATACCAGCTTTGGTTGTTGCAAATTTAAAGTACTTTTAGGCATTGAAATTGAAATTGAAATTGAAATTGGAATTTGTTTAAATTAAAAGCTGAAAGCTTGAGCGGCTTATTAATGACCCAATTAAGGGTTTTTTTTTGGCCAAATCCAATTAAGGGTTCATTCATGCTCTTCCTTTGCAATTTTTATCTCATCTCATAAACAGGTTTCTTCTTTTGCCGCTAAAAAATGCACATTCATATGGGCTCGCGGTCTCTTTCATTTTTTTTTCCTTTTAAAAACAACATGAAATGTGGCCTGATTTAAACAGCCATTGCTTTCTGCTATTCTTTCTGATTCCTCACCGTCCCGATTTTTTTTTTTCTTTTTTTTTTAAGGCATCCCGATTTCTCTAATCTTCCGAAAGCAAACGGAGTTGAAAAACCTTCCTAATCCCGGTATAAGTATAATCTGAAAAGAGTAAAATCAAAATGGTTTAATGTCTAATTTGGACTTTATACATTATAAAATGTTTCAATGTGGTACCTCTGCTTTGAAAAGTCATGACTCATGATGTAGCTGTCAACTACTCAGGAGATGACAAGCAGCACAGATTGATGATGTGCCTATGTTTTAAGTTCACACACGTATAGTAAATTAGATTGGACTAATAAAAAAAGACTAAAAATGTGTGAAAAATAGGAAGAAAAACTAAAATCTAATCTGATTACTATACTAAAAAGTAAAATCTGGTAAAAGAAAATTTGGAACACAAAATCTTAAGGAAAAAAATTCCCTAACCCCACCAGTACCACTTTCCCCTGTTCAAACAGCCATGGAAACGACACAAATTCAAATTTCAAACCTTTTGAAACCTTTCCACGACACATAGATGGTTTCGCCCAAGAATACTTTCCCCGCCGTCCTTGTTAGCTTGAAGTTGTAGTGACGCTACGTCGACGAATATCAAGATTATTTAATGTTTTTTTTTTTTTTTTTGCTTGATGGTGGAGAAACCTCATTTCTTTTGTTTCCGGATGGCCGCTTCTTTTGCTTAAAGGCATCCAAGCCTTTATTCAACAGTACACCAGTAACCTTTGGCCCTGGTAAACAAAATCCTAAGTACTCCCATTCTTTTTTAAATTTTTAGTTTTTTATAAATACTTACAATTAATTTTGTTCAAATCCGATTGTATTATTATAGGTTAAAGTTTTCACAGCAAACGGTTTTCTTCTTTTATAAGAATCGACTCAATACCTTATTTAAAGAACAAGTATTCAAACCACTCAAGCTAAGTTAGCGAACCAATTATTAGTAAGTACTTCCATTCTTCATATGTAAAATTACACTTCTCTTTTTTTCCCTTTCTCAATCTTCTGCATGGTCGGTGTTTAACAGCTTCTGAAAGGGGTTTAGGATTTTTATTTACTCTGTGTGTTCGTTTTTTTTTCGCTAGAATATTTTTTTTGTTGTTTTAAGAACATTAATTTATTAGTAAGGTAAAATTCATGCCAATTCATGAGAGGGTAGCTACATTATTTAAAGAGTAAGTATTCAAATTAGGACTAAAAATTTGACGAATTGCTCAATTCGAACCTAACTTTTTAGATTCAATCTTATTAGGTCTAAAAGTTT
This sequence comes from Corchorus capsularis, assembly GCA_001974805.1. Taxonomy (NCBI): domain Eukaryota; kingdom Viridiplantae; phylum Streptophyta; class Magnoliopsida; order Malvales; family Malvaceae; genus Corchorus; species Corchorus capsularis. The sequence continues at coordinate 18,562 of AWWV01007132.1, forward strand.
GTGTTAGACATTTTTTTTACAGAATTCGTTGCATGTATTTGACTTAACGGCGCCTGCACTACACACACGGATCCCATCAGGAAAAAAAAATACCTAATTTGGTTGATAATCCAAAATTTTAGGCCTATTTAGATTCAATCTAAAAATATATGCCTAAATTGAGTACTTCAAATTTTTAGTCCTGATTTGGATATTTATCCTTATTTAAACCACTCTCATTACGTTGGCTATTGTCTAAATTGATAATGCATTAAAAAAATGGCAAATTATACAATACACCGGCGGTGGAGTTTAGAAAATTACACAAGCGGGTCCTAAAGGGTGACATGTGTCCCTTAGGGACTAGATTGAAATATTTAAAACTTAATTAATTAAAAAAAGGGACATGTGTCAACTCCATAAAGCCGCTTGTGGAGTTCAAAATTTACACCGCCGGTGTATCATATAATCACCCTAAAAAAATAGTCTCAATTAATAAAATTACGCTAACTCAAAAATTTTCTACATTTACTAAAACACTTAACAATAACTTAAATTTCAGTATTTACCTTATACATCACGTTTTTTTAGAGTTGAGCTTAAACCTAAGAGGCTGAGACCATGACAGAATGGTGATAGAGATTCATCTAATATTCCTCATATAGCTTTGACAATATAACTTTTAGGGCCAACCATTTGAAATTGGTTTATTCTCAATTTTGGTGGTCATGGGAAAAGCATAAGAAGTTTTTTTTTTCCTTGGATTTAAGAGAAGGAATTGGATAGCCCGTAGGTCAATTTTTGTACCAATTAGTAAGTACATTAAAATTTTTTACTATTAATTTTTTTGTACTAATCGTAGTCGGATTCAAAGGAATAGTTCTTATTGTTTTCATTCATAAAATTTTGAATCTAATACCTTATTTAAAGGCTAATTGCTCAATTCAGGACAAAAGGTTTTAATTTAGTCATAATTTGAGATAGAACCTTTTAGTTTTGTTGATTGAGACCAAATAAAATCAATTTAATTCGGGACAATCCGTCTAATAGGGACACATCCATTTGCCCCAAATCCTAACTAACTCCATGAAAAGGTTGTTGTGTCTCTATTTGACAAATTGCCTCGAATTGAACAGGCTGTGAAATGTTTTACCTCTAACCAACCAAATTAAAAGGAACCTCCCAAAATTAAGCATAAATTGAAACATTTTGCTTTGAATTGCCCAATTAGCCTTATTTAAATGACTTTGAACTCTTTCCACCTAACAAACTTTAAAGGATTGGGTGTTATGTTGTAATGGGCTAGGCCTGCCTAAGCCCATCTATCTTTAACAAAGCTGATTTAGGTCCTTTTAAATAACTCCATCCAATGAAACTTGTGATTGAAAATATATTTTCATTGATGATCAAGTGGAAAAGATAGTCGAATTAAGTAGAATGATCAATAGATGTGTTTTAGGAATTAAGGTAGTCGAATTGACAATTAATTCAAATACTACATAAACAACAAAGTTGAGTGCTTGACATGTGTATAGATATAAAAAATTAAAAAAACTTGCTCGACAGAGACAAATGCTCCACTCCTGGATAAAAATAACACAAAATAGCAACATTTATCGGCAAAGCCCAAAACTCCACTAAGACTTGATCATATATTGCACTACCATGAAATCTGAAAATGACCCATAACTTAATCTCACTATCCTTTCACTTTCTGCATATTATATATCCCAGACGGCTAAAAGAAAAGGGATTTAGGAGGTTTTGAATCAATGGAAGATACAGAGATCATTGAAAAGGGCTTGTTACTTGAAGCTGCTTCGAAGCAAGGAGATGGTTTTACTACTCTTACATTCCCAGTTTTCTGTGAAGAAGTGAAGATAATTAGCTATGTAGCAGCGCCGATGGTGTTTGTGAATTTGTCTCAGTACTTTCTGCAAGTAATATCTTTGATGATGGTTGGTCACCTTGGTGAGCTTGCTCTCTCCAGCACCGCCATAGCTGTCTCTTTCTGTGCTGTCACCGGCTTTAGTCTTCTTGTGAGTCATTCATTTTGATTTTTCTTATACCATTTTGTTTGTTTCTGAGTAAAAAAAAAAGGGTTTACTTAATTGGTTTCTGTGATTTGTGCATGTGAATCAGTATGGAATGTCAACAGCAATGGAAACTCTATGTGGACAAGCTTATGGAGCTCAACAATATCAAAAACTTGGAATTCTTATTTACACTGCCATTTTCTGCCTCATCTTAGCTTGTTTTCCTCTGACTTTGCTATGGCTTTGCATGCCAAAAATATTCATTGCCATAGGCCAAGATCCTCTGATTTCACAAGAAGCTGGGAAATTCACGTTGTGGTTGTTACCTGCTCTTTTTGCCTATGCAACTCTTCAGCCATTAGTCCGATTCTTTCAGGTCCAAAGCTTGATATTTCCCCTGCTTGTTAGTGCTTGTGCCACCATTTGTTTCCACATATTCATCTGCTGGACTCTTGTCTTCAAGTTTGGGCTCGGAAACTTTGGAGCAGCTCTCTCCATTGGTATTTCATATTGGTTAAATGTCATCTTTCTTGGATTATACATGAATTACTCTCCTGCTTGTTCAAATACCCGCGGTGTCTCAATTTCTATGGAACTTATATTCCAAGGAATGGGGGAGTTTTTCCGCTTTGCTATCCCCTCTGCTTTTATGATTTGGTAATTGACAAATCTTGTTTTTGCCTAGTGAAAAATGAATCCAATTAAGACTTTGTTTTCTTAAACTCCATTTAATTTGATTTTATGTTGATTGCAGCTTGGAATGGTGGTCATATGAGTTCCTTACAGTGCTATCTGGACTTCTGCCAAACCCAAAGCTAGAAACTTCAGTTTTATCTGTGTGGTATGTTCATCATGAGAAATTTATTTATAATCTGAAACCCATACACTTGGTAACAATTTGAAATTTTATTAGAACTTTCCTCTTAACAGTTTATCAACATTGTCAACACTTTATGCAATACCTGAAGGACTTGGAGCTGCAGCAAGGTCTGCGCTTTTATTCAATACTTTATAAACAATTCCATATTGGTAAATTTTGTATGATGAATCTTAACTTGATTATTTTCTGGTTGCTTAGCACTCGAGTCTCAAATGAATTAGGAGCTCGGAACCCAAATGCGGCGCGGATAGCTGTGTGGACATTGATGATTCTTACAGCAGTTGAGACAGCCATTGTAAGCTTGGCTCTCTTAGCTAGCCGCAATGTTTTCGGTTACATTTTCAGCAATGAGGAAGAAGTTGTGGATTATGTCAGAATCATGGCTCCCTTGGTTTGTCTATGTCTCATTTGGAATTCCTTTGAAGGGGTTCTTTCAGGTTAGTCCTTTTCTTCATAACATTTATGCAGTAATAAATTATGATTTATCACCAATTGGTTTTAAGTTCATGTTAGTCCTTGCAACCTTGCAGTTTTTCATGGGTAGAAATTAACATACATAAATGAAATGGGGATCTTAGCCCTCATATTTATATTGAATTTGTACTCTTAACTGTAATCCTTCCACAGAATAGGTGTGAAAAAGATCAACTAATTCATGATCATAAACAGCTGTAGAAACTCCGACCAAAAAAAAAAAAAATTAGCTGTAGAAAAAGATCTCAGATGATAGCACGTACGATTCTACCTACCTCATGATCATACTTAAATCTGGTTCTTGTTGTTTGATTATTTTTAACAATTAGCTGATATATATTAACTTAGTTATAGGAAATTTCATAAATTGAAAGAGCTTTACTTAATCAAACCACTTTACAAATATTTGATGTATCTTTAATAATAATAATAATAAAATAATAAGATAGATATTTATATGTGTGTATATATATGGAATTTGTTTAAGGCCAACTTGTAAAATGCAGAATTGCACACCTGATCCGCAATTCAAGCTATATTCTGTATATGGTAGATAAAGAAACAAGCCTTTTATTAATTGATTATAATATCTATTCAATTATAACAAGTCGTTAATTGCTTGCATATAGCTTATTTTACAATGACTTTGAATATTGAATGTATTTTTTTTTTTGACATAATGAATATTGAATGTAATTAATCAAAAGTATATTTGAATATTGAATGGAGAGGTAGTACTTGTAACTTTATCGTTTTTTTCTTCCTTTTTAAACTTTTAAGCCTCGTGCAGTGCTCCCAAAGGGAGCCTTAATGGAAAAGTTCTAACAATGCTTAATTACTGTGGAAATCAGGGGTTGCTAGAGGATGCGGGTGGCAGGATTTGGGGGCTTATGTAAACCTTGCAGCATATTATCTTTTTGGAATCCCAATCGGTGCATTGTTGGGATTTTGGTTGCAATTTAGAGGAAAAGGTCTTTGGATTGGAATTCAAGCTGGTGCTTTCTTGCAAACACTTTTACTCTCCCTTATAACAGCCTGTACCAATTGGGAAAGACAGGTTTGTTTTCCCACCTTAATCTTCATTACAAGTATTTTCTCTAATTTGGAAAAATTTATCTTAAATATAGCTTTAATGTCTTTTTGTTAGCTTGGAGATTTAATCAAGTATTTATCTAATTCTTAGTCTACTACTACTAATTAAAGACATACTTTTATCTCTTTTATTTATTTATTTATTCATTCTATATGGCATAATACAGGCAAGTAAAGCTAGAGAACGATTATTTGAGGAAAGACTTGAGTAGGCAAGTGGAGACTTTTGAGTAAATTTATAGCCATCCAAATTCAATGTAATGACAAGATGATGTTTTACGAGATTTTGTAATCTTTTATATACTTTACTAGTTTTTTTTGGCTCGCATCGAAACTTTGTTAAGTGATATTTTTATTAATCGGACATCTGAATCAAAAAGAATATGATATATTAAATGGCTTAATATCCAAATTAGCTCCTTAACTATCCATTTTGGAATAAATTGGTCCCTTAACTTTTTTTTAGGACAAATTGGCCCTTTAACTTTTAAAAACGAGACAAATTAATCCTTTTCTGACTGAGCGTTTAACGTCCAGAAGGTGAGGGTGCGTTTGACTTCCGATTAAGGCGATTCTAGCGGTGTTTGAAAGATTTCGACGAGAAGAATATATTGGCCAGGGAGGTGAGAAAACTAAGTAATCGAAAAATTTCAGATCTCGGGTCAAATTTAAAACTTTGACTGGAAAGTGCGGTCTTATTCGGAGTCGGAACGGGCTGGATTTCTAATATGTCACTCTCTGAGAGATGTCAGATCTAGTTGTTGCGAAGGTGAGAAATGATAATAAATAAAATAAGCAATGCCGGTCTACTGGCATCGAAACGGCCTAAATTTATGATATGTTACTCTCTAAGGGATGTCGGTCTTATTCGCCTCATTTTCTTTGTTATTTTTTTCTCACCTCCACAATCAGTAGATCTAGCATCCTTCAAATAGTGACATATCGGAAATTCAGCCCGTTCCAACGCCGAATAAGACCGCACCTTCTAGTCAAATTTAAAAATTTGACTCGATATCTGAAAGTTTTTGATTGTTTTTTTTCTCACCTCCCTGACCATCTGATTCTTCTTGTTGAGATCTTTCAAATGCCGCTAGAATCGCCTTAATCGGAACTCGGACACGCCCTCACCTTCCGGACGTTAAACGCTCCGTCAGAAAAGGGCTAATTTGTCTCATTTTTAAAAGTTAAGGGATCAATTTGTCCCAAAAAAAAAGTTAAGGGGCCAATTTGTCCCAAGATGGATAGTTAAGGGGCTAATTTGGGTATTAAGCCTATATTAAATAGATTGTCAATCGAAAGCACAAAATTTCAAAAGTATTTTTTAGAATTGGAACATAAAAATTAGCTTTTGAGTCTTTCATGAAAGTTGTAGATCATAAAATTACCTTTTAATAGACACCTAAATTACCTTAATTGGACAAATAGAACAAAGAAAATAAAAAATAAAGCGTTAAATCGAGTAAGAAAATAAGAGTAGTTGTTAATGGAGATCTTGAAACATAAAAATTTCCTTTTGAACCCTCCATGAAACTCGTAGATCAAATTAACTTTCTGGTTCTTCATGAAAGTCGTAGACCATACAGTAACCTTTTAACCGACACTTGAATAACTTTAATTGGACATGTGGATCGAAAGTTATATGGTATTAAATAGACCAACAATCGAAACAACCAAATTTAGGAAGCATTTTTTTTAATTGAAACATAAAAAAATTACTTTTGAATCCTTCCTGAAAGTTGTAAATAATGAAATTATCTTTTAATAGACACATGAATCAACTTAATCGGACAAATAGAACAAAGAATAAAAAAATAAAGCTTAATCGTCAGATTAAGATAGAATTTGTAAAGGACTAAGTAGTATAAAGTAGAAAAGTATGAGGGTCATTTGATAAATAATCCAAATAAGAAAATGTTTGTTAATGGAGATCTTGAAACATAAAAATTCCCTTTTAACCTTTAATGAAACTCGTAGATCAAATTTAGCTTTCGGGTCCTTCAAGAAAGTCGTAAATCATGCAATAACCTTTTAACCGACACTTCAATAACTTCAATCGGACATGTGGATAAAAAATTATACGATATTAAATTAACCGGCAATCAAAACCACAAAATTTCGGAACCATTTTTTAGAATCAACACATTAAAGTTGGTTTTTGAGTTCTTAATGAAAATTGTAGATCATAAAATTACCTTTTAATAGACACTTGAATCACCTTAATCGGACAAATAGAAAAAAAAATACAAAAATAAAAGCCAACGCGTTAAATCGTCCAACCTATAATTGTAAAGGACTAAATAACATAAAGTATAAAAGTATGAGGATCATTAGATAAATAATCCAATAAAAGTATTAGTTTATGGAGAATGGGCCCCACAAAATAGTAACTTTTTCACAAAATTCCCAAAATACCCTCAATTATCAATCCAAATAACGAAAAAACCGAGCATGAAAATACCAAAATACCCCTCCCCATTTATTCTTCAAGTCATGAGAAGAGTTGGTTGGGTTGGTTTTTTGGTACTTTCATATCCTCCTTTTATTGTTTTGTATAATATGTGTCTGTTTGGTTCACTGTATAAGAAAGAGGAAACGCAGATGAATGAAAGAGGAAGAATGATTTCCTTAGTGTTTGTATTAAGCTTTATACTTGTACAAGTATTTAGGATATACAGAATTGTAGTTAGAGTAAATACAAAAGAAGAAGATAATGCTAAGATAATACTTAGCAAACTAACTAAGTAACAAACTGTTAGCTTTAACTTCATCTACCAGATTTAAATCCTTCCCTCCAATACTCCCCCACAAGATAGAGACTCCATTGGAGACACCTATCTTGAGCAATAGGTACTTGAGTCAAGTATGAGGCAAAGCATTTGTCAACACATCAGCTAGCTGCTCCTTAGATGAAATATGTTGAACCTGAAGTGCTCCACTGGTTACTTTCTCTCTGACAAGTAGATAGTCTAGTGCAAGATGTTTCATCTTCGAGTGGAAGACAGGATTGGCACAAGTGAAGGTAACACTAAGATTATCACATAGTACCTTAGGCCGTGTGTGAAGTTTGATATGTAGCTCTGAGAGTAAGGACTGAATCCAACTTAATTCCGAAACAGCAGAGGTTATTGCCCTATACTCAGCTTCTGTGGAGGACCGTGCTACTATGCTTTGCTTTTTAGAGCTCTAGGAAATTGGTGTGGTGCCAAGATAAACAATGAAGGCCGAGGTAGACTTCCTGTCATCGGGATTTCTTGCCCAATCCGAGTCTTTAAATACAGTCAATGTCAGATGAGGCTCTTTGTTGATGCACAAACCATGGTAGAGAGTGCCTTTGAGGTACCTTAACACTCTTTTAAGGGTTGTGAAGTGAGTCTCGGTGGGCTTGTGTATATAATGAGACAATCTATTGACAACAAAACCGATGTCTGGCCTTGTAAGATTTAAGTACTGTAAGGAACCAATGACTTTCCTGTAAAGTTCAGCATCTGCTGAGGCACTCCCATCATTGAGTGAAAGAGCTGCTGTTGTTGAAAGTGGATGCTGGTTTGGCAGCTGACATTTGAGTCTTTTCAAGAAGATCATTAATGTACTTGTGCTGTGAAAGGAATAAGCTTTTGGAGTGTGGAATTACTTCAATTCCTAGGAAATAGCTGAGATTTCCTACTTCCTTCAAAAAGAACTTTGCCGACAGTGCTTGCACAAAGGTTTGTAAAAAGGATGGAGTGTTGCCAGTAATTATAATGTCATCAACATAGACAAGCATGTATGACACAATGTCATCAGCCATGTAGACGAAGAGAGAGTGATCAGATATTGTGTGAGAAATGAGCTCAGTGTTGAGTACCAAGCACGAGGAGTTTGTTTAAGCCCATAAATGGCTTTGTGTAGCTTGCACACATACCTAGATTTTGTTTTGTTAGCAAAGAGAGGAGGCTGCCTCATGTAGACTTCTTCTTGCAGTGAGCCTTGCAAGAAGGCATTATTAACATCAAACTGCATTAATGGCCAATTTTGGGACACTGCAAGGCAAAGAATCATTCGAACTATGATTGGTTTTACAATTGGACTGAAAGTTTTAGTGAAGTGCAAGCCAGGTTGTTGTGTAAAACCCTTGGCAACTAGCCGAGCTTTGAAGCGAGAGATGCTTCCATCATGATTCCTTTTGAGTCGAAATACCCATTTGCAGCTGACAATAGTTCTATCCTTGGGAGGAGGAACCAATTCCCAACTTTTATTTGACTCAAGTGCCTTCAATTATGCTAACATGGTATCTTTCCATTCTGGAATTTTCACAGCATGAGTCGCACAAGATGGTTCAACAGAGGCTAGTATGGGATGCTTTGTTATTTAAAACATCTTTTTAGGCTTAAACATGTTATTTTGAGACCTGTTAATCATGGGGTGAGTTCTTTGTGTAGGTGCTTCTGTTTCAAGTTCTTGATTAGATGATAACAAGGAAATTGAGTTTGATACATAAGAGTTTGGAATTGTTACCTGAGTTGGTGAGTCCATGGAAGCACTGGATGTGGCGTATGAGTAGCAACATGTGGCACCTGATTTTGTTGCATTGTGGTTGATATATTAGAAGGCACCATAGTCACAACTGGAAGATCATAAATACGCTCTATGGGAGCTAAATGATCATGATCATAGTTAAGATCTGTGTTTGTGTGTTTAAAGGGGAATTGTGTTTCATCAAAAAGGACATGTCGAGAAGTGTAAATTCTATTTGTCATTACATCAAGACAATAATAGGCACTTTGGTGTTTTGAGTAGCCTAAGAACACACATGGTTTTGACCTGGGTTCGAGCTTGTGTTTGGTGTATGGTTTGAGCCATAGAAAACAAAGACAGCTAAAGGCTTTCAACTTGCTATAATTTGTTTTTTCTTTGAAGAGGCATTCAAAAGGGCTAAGGTTGTTTGTGATTGGTGATGGAAGCCTATTGATTAAATAAACTGATGTTTGCATTGCATAAGGCCAATATGTCAAGGGCATGAAAGCTTGATGTAATAAAGTACGACCTGTTTCAACTATAGACCTATGTCTTCTCTCGACAGTGGCATCATGTTGAGGGGTATATGGTGGGGTTTGAAGGTATTGGATGACATGATGAGCAAAAAATGGTTTCAATTTCTCATATTCACCGCCACAATCCGAGTAAATAGTTAAAATTGAAGTTTTGAAGAATTTTTCAACAAGTTGTTTGAACTTTGGAAAGATTAAGAACACTTTAGATTTTTGTTTCATAGAAAATAGCCAGATATACTCAGTATTTAAATCCTTCCGAAGATGGCACTTGAGTGGGACCCCAAAAATCATTGTATAAAATTTCTAATGGACCATTCAAAACAATACTGGAATTGGAAAAAGGCAATTTGTGCATTTTGCTACAAGAGCAGGCATTACACAGTTTATTGGAAAGTTTGCTTGAACAACGTAAAGAAAATGATTGAATAACTTGACTGAGAATTTTGGAGCTAGGATGGGCAAGCCTTTTGTGCCAGACATCTGATATTGTTTTGATCCTCACAAATGCCAATGCTTTCTGTTGAAATTAGAGGTGTATCATGCTGGAACTCATAGACCCCATCCTTATTTGGGCATTGATGCAGAATGTCCCTCGAGTGTAGGTCCTTTACCAAATAGGAACATGGGAAAAATTCAACAGAAGCAAAATTAGTATCACAGAAATTTGAAACAGAAATTAGGTTCTTGTCAGCTTTTGGAACAGAAATGACATTACGCAAAAGAAAGGTTTGTTTGAGAGAGGGTAAAAAGGTGAAACCGGTGTGAGTGATTGGTAAACTTGTAACATCACCAATGAAGAGTTGATCAGTGCCTCCATATTTGTCCTGTAGGGTGAGATTCTTCATGTTAGCAGTGACATGATGAGATGTTCCAGAATCCATGATCCAAGATGGCCAAGAAGTAGCATAGTTGGCATGTGCTTGTACTTTCTTATGCCTGATTTGATAGCACATTTTGGCGGAGTGTTTAGGCTTGTCGCAAAATTGACAAATCAGCCTAGGAGAAAAAAGTTTCTTTGGTGCAGTGGTTCTGTTAAACTACCTGCCTTTGTCAAAGTTGAAGGCATAAGATTGTTGTGCAAGATTTTCTGATGGAATAAGCATTTCTGCTGTTTGTTGTTGTCTTTGAAGTACCATCTCATATTCCACCATTTTATCGAGCAATTCCTCGAAAGAGATTGGGCTTTTCCCTAGCCCGACTACCAGCAGCTATTTCCTTGTTATTTGATCCAATGCCATTTAAGGCATGAATAACTATCTCGTCATCACTTATTAGTGAATTGATCAAGGCCAATTCATAAGCCACATGTTGAGTCTCATTAGAGCAAGGCTCTGATACCATATAGACAAGAGGAAACGAAGATGAATTAAGGAAGAAGAATGATTTCTTCAGTGTTTGTATTAAGCTTTATACTTGTACAAGTATTTAGGATATACAGGACTGTTGTTAGAATAAATACAAAATAGAAAGATAATGCTAAGATAATACTTAGCAAACTAACTTGGTAACAAACTGTTAGCTTTAGCTTGATCTACCAGATTTAAATCCTTCCCTCCAATACACTGAAAATAACTTCCAGAAAATATTTTCTTTTCCAGTGTTTGGTTCATGGAAAAAAGCCTAGTCAAAGGAAAATGAGTTGCGGGTCAACGAAAAAATGACCCTCTCCACAGGAAAATGTCACCAACCCATAACCCCAACCCATAAATCTCAACTTTTGGTATTCATCTCACCTATTCTACCAGCAACCTCAAACACGACGATCTATGTGGTTTCCAGCAACCACCTATTGCTTCCTTCTCAAATTTTCTTTCATTAATTTTATTTTTATGTTCTTGAAACCGACAAGGAGAACAACTCCATACCCACTAATCATTACTCTTCTACTTTTCTTCCACAAATCAAACCAAAGATTAAAATGAAAATTTAGGGACCTATGACCTTTCTACAAAAAATTTCACCTGTGAGAACACAAACTACTTTTGTATTGCTTCATTGCCTTTGCTATGTAATCTCAAGCTGAAGCACTAGAGGAGACAGAAGAATAAAGAGTTTGAGGCTTTTTTGTTTTGGTATATTTACAAGTTAAGAGTTTGGAACGTTTGCAAAAATTAGAATGGTTTGGCCGTGGGCTACAAAGATTTACATTGGCATGACCAAATGCTATAAATGGGTTTTGTTTTGATTTTTTTTTTTGATTTATAGAATAGCTATTTAATTTAATGTATAGACTTTTAGATTATTCTGTGGGCTTTCTAACAATAATATCTATACTATTAATAATGTGAAGTCCTGAGTTTGTGTCACGAGTTGACTCGGACAAAAATAAAAACTACACATTTGAAAATAAAACCACCAAAGGTATACATAATATTTAATTTTTATTTATATCATTTAAAAAAAACTACCAACTTAAATGTGTCAAAAAAAACTACTATAAACTACTTTTTTATTTCTACACTCATATAGTGAGTGGCATGGATCTAGTATTTATTTATGTAAAAGTATTATTATTTTGATAATTTTCAAGAAAATCACCAAACAAAAAATAATATTTTCAACCAAAACATCCAAACACTAGAAAATATCAAAATTTCTAGAAAACAAGTCTATTTTCCGAAAATTATTTTCTGAAAGTTCATTTCTGTGAACCAAATGGGTGGAGAAAAAAATTCTTTATATAGTATTTTAATTTTAATTTAGGCACTAGTTTAGAACCCAGTCGTTGTTCGGGGATGAAAAACAATTGGAATAATTATTGTTGGGAAATTTCCTGCGATTTTCACAAAATTTAGTACGTAAATTATTATATTTGATAATTTTATGCAGTTATGAAAAAAAATTACTGAGAAATAAGTAGTAGTAATTGATTGATGTTATAATTCACTTGTGATCTAAATAAATCACAATTACTTCAATTTTCACTTTATTTATGTAAAATAATTATTGAAAATTAATTTATAATTGACTATTGATTATACTTAATAATCATTGAATTTATCATTGATTCAATGTTGCCTATATTTTGAAATTGTAAGTCTAGAACTATGATCAAATGATTCAATCAATTTTTCTCGAATTGACGTATCGCATGTTCTTGCAATTAGATAATCTTACTCTATTCCATATTAAATGTACACCTTATTACTATTACATATTTCAAGAATGTTCATTTTTGTAAAATGAAAAATGATTTTCTTTCCCTATACTTTACTTAAACCTGATTTTTATATGAGATCACTGCTTCATATCAAATCCAATGATAAATAATGTAAAGTAACCCATAAATATTATTTTTCTTAAAACTTTGTGTCATATACGAAGTAGACATTCAAAGTGGAACTTTGGGAATAATTGAATACTTACTTAAATCTTGATGATTGACGTAGTAATTTAATATTGATTACTACGTAACAATCAATTTGAAAAATCAATTAGTTTTACTCTAAAAATTAAAATCAATTCATTTGGATTAGCACATAATAATGAATTAGTAAATTTTAATATGGATTTAATTTTGACCAATTTTATGTAGCACAATAATTGTTGATTAATCAATCAATCAATTATAAACTTTGATCGGCAATAACTTAACTTATTGATCACTAAACAATTAATGAAGCTATTAATCAATATAAATTGAGTTATAAACACTGTAAGTTTTATCAATTGGAAAATTAGCAATTAATTAGAATTAGGATTCCACGTAATTAGTGATTTGTTTGGCTCACATAATTAGTGATTGATTAATTATTTATAGCAAAAATAAATAATTACTGGTTTACTTTTGGAGTACTTTAATGCTACAAATCAGTTACAATTGATTTAATTTAAATGTAAAATAACTCGTGAAAATTAATTTCTAAATTGAGTACTTTGTTTAGTTTTTTTTTTGACAGAATTGAGTACTTATTTAATCATTGATTTGATCACATGTAAGTAATTAAAATTGATTCAATATTCCTATATTTATGGAAAGTAAATAGTGAGAATATAATTACTAATTGATCAATGAATTCAACTCAAATATGAATTCAACTCAGTTAGATTAATTAGAAATTAATTTAGTAATTAACTTAATTAATTGAAATTGATCTATAAACACGGTTTTAATTTTATAATTATAATAAATTTAAAAAATGTAGCAATTAATTAGAATTATGATTATGATTTCACGTAGTTACCGATTTTAATAATTTATTTGGTTAGTAAATAGCTGGTATAATTTTTGAGTAATTTAATGCTACCAATTAGTTATAATTGATTTAATTTAAACATAAAATAAGTCTTCAATATTAATTTCTAATTGAGTACTTATTTAATCAATGGTGTAATTTTTGAGTAATTTAATGCTACTAATTAGTTGCAACTGATTTAATTTAAATATAAAATAACTCTTCAAAATTAATTTCTAATTGATTACTTATTTAATCAATGATTGATCACATGTAAATTATTATAATTGATTCAATATTCCTATATTAATGGAAAGCAAATAGTGAGATTCTATACTAATTGATCAATGAATTGAATTCGACTCTATTAGAAATTAATTTAGGAAATGAAATTAATTAGGAAATAATTTATAATTTATAATTTATAATTTATCAAGGTAAGTGGCCTCAACCCCGATAAAAA
>AWWV01007133.1:0-17319 GCA_001974805.1 Corchorus capsularis
GATTATGAGAAGACTTAAAAGAGACTGAATTGCCATTTAAGGCTTGGCGGACGGTCCTAAAGGATGCATGGCCGAGTCGAGCATGCCAAGTAGTTAAGCTAGCAAGGTTTGCACTAATCGGTTGTCTGTTGAATTGAATCGGGTACAATCCATTTTTACTCTGGCCTCTGAACAAAACCTGTCTCGTGGGGATATCCTTCACATCATAATGATACGGAAACAATTCCAAGGAAACATTATTATTTTTAGTGAAAGAATGAACATATAATAAGTTATTTGAAGCAGCAGGGACATGAAGAATATTATTAAGATGAAAAGAATTGTTACCAAGAGAAACTGTAGAGGAACCAATATTTTTAATGGAGAGAGATTTACCATTTCCAATTGTGACTGAATCAGGGCCTGAGTATTCGTTGTGGATGCCAAGGTTATCCAGATCCGCAGTGAGATGGTGGGTGGCACCGGAGTCTGCAAGCCAGGTATTGGAGTTTGGATGATGTGCAGCAGCAAGGTGGCTTTGCGGTTTCATTGTAGTTTGGGGGCGGTTGTTTGAAGTTTTCGGAGTTGGGCATTGCCGTGCAGAGTGGCCAAAACCATTACAATTGAAACAAGTTATGTTTTGGTTATCAGTGACATTACCTTGTGAATAGGATGTCATTCCAGAACTGAAATTCTGAGAGGAGTAGTTTTGTCGACCTCTACCCCTTCCTCCACGTCGGCCTCTCCCTCTGGATTGAGGCCCTTGACGTGCCACATACTGAGCAATATGAGGAATTGTGACATTGTTTTGGTCGGCTCCAAGCTGAGCTTCCTCGCTGAGCAAAAGACCATAAAGATTATCAAACTTAATTGGTTCCAATCTTGCCTCCAAAGCTCTTGTAAAAGGTCGGTAGTTTTCACCAAGTCCTCCTAGAATTGCATCAACTAGCAATTCCTCATCAAGCGGGCTGTTTAAAGCAGCCAATTGATCAAACAGGCCTTTGGCTTTTTGCATATAAGTGGTGATGGAGTCATCCTTCCTCTGAATTTTGAGGAGTGCTGATCTGATTTGTCGGATTTGCGGCTTTGAACTAGTAGAGAAAGCAGCAACTAATTTCTGCCAAGCGATTTTTGCAGTGGTGGCGCCGACCACTTGAGGTAAAACACTTTCCGAAAGGGAGCAAGTGATCCAGGCTAGCACCATTTGATCTCTTTGGAACCATTGCAAATAGGCAGGATTGGGTTGATTATTTTCCAGTGTCGATTGTGGTGGTTCTTTGTCTCCTTCAATGTGGTCGGAGAGATTGTAACTTTGAATAATGGGGCGTAATTGAGTCTGCCAAAGAAGGAAATTGGTTGGGGTGAGTTTTACCGACACTTGTTGTGTGATATTTGGGAGGGGTGAGAGGCTGCTGGTTTGTGCAGCAGATGTAGCAGTAGCTTGGACGATAGACATGTTTGGGAGAAGAGAAAGATGAGTCGACTGGAAAAAAAAAAGAAGAGTTTAATTAAAACTCTACTAGCCTGATACCATGTAAAGGTTGCAAAGGTTAATTGTATTGAGATTAAGTCAGGGTATTTATACAAGAGAAGTTTACAATGACAAGGAAACATAAAAGACAATCGAATGAAGCTAAAGGGTGAGAAGAATAAGCTAAGGCTAATAGCAGATAAACATTAATCTGCCTTATCAATAGGTGTTAGTATGTAGATTACAATTGGGAAATACCATGACCATTTACTAACTGCTTTTACATGGATGAATCTTGATGGTTGGCTTTTGTTGAAGTTTTTGGAAGTAGGAAAAATATGCATGAAGTTTAGTATCCAATATGAAGTTGTCATAGCATGAAGTTGTCATAGCATGAATTGGATACTAAACATCAATATTGTTCCCTAGAAATTGGGTTAAATTTAAAAGTTGAGAAAACTGATAGAGTTTTTGGAAGGGTTACAAAAAGTACGTTCAACCAAGCATAAGAAGGTTAAAGAAAGAAATTAAGAGAGAAATGTCAAGGAAGAATATGCATGGTAGTTTCTTCACCCTCAACAGTATTATATATATATATATATATATATATATATATATATGCTATGATCCTATGAGTAGTTAGAGAAGTAGACTTAAATTCCCCGATTTTTTTTCTTTTTTGCCTAATTCTAAGGAAGACTACAACAGAACCCTATAGAATAGAGATTCCACATTTCTTTCATATTTCTATAGGTCATAGGATCAATTTGAAAATCTTCAAAATTTGAAAGCAACAATTGCATGGGGATCAGTCTCATGATAATTATAAGCAAATTTGGGATGATTATAATTAAATTGTGGATTTAGAATTAAATATAATTAATCTTGTAAATCTAATGTAAATTGGGCAAGAATCAAAAGATTGATGAAATAACCATAAAATAAATAATCTAAACAACTATAACCACAAAATCATCATCACTTTTAGTTGAGCAACAACAAAATCCTTATCCCACATATACATAAGGGATCGAGTTGATGATTTTATGATTAAAACTTAAAAAAATGATAGATACATATATTTTTATTAAAAGAAAAAGGACTGGTTAATTAAATTCATCTTTGATGACTTTGCACATGTCAATTTCTAGCTATGGTCTCTTATAATGGACATGTCAATTTCTAGCTATGGTCTCACTTACATAATGGACATGTCAAACAAACAATAGCATTGATTGTTCAAATTAGTTATTTATTTTAATGCCTGACAAAAAATTATTCATATTTTGTATTTTCAAAAGTAATAATAATTTTAAATTACACAATATACAACTTAATTATATAGTAATTAATTTCAACCAACATTTTGAATATATGTGTAAGACACATTAAGAACTAAGAAAAAGTTAAAAGCGATAAGAGAGACCATGTCTTTTTATATAAATGGTTCCTTTTTAGCGGTCAATTGATAAGGAATTCGGGACTTATTCACCATTGCTGCAACCTTAAGTAAATCAGCCATTGAGGCTCTGCAAGACCTTTTTGCCCTCTATTTTACGAGTCAATAAATCTCAACTCTTAATACATAAGATCTTATATATATATATGTAATCTATTTAGGAAAGAAAGGAATCATGATTGAGAAAGCAAGAAGCATGTAATTCTATGTGTTAAACTACTGTAACAATTTATCAAAAATTACATATACAACTTTAAAAAATTATCAATTTTATATTAAAAATTAAAAATATATACATATCTCTACTTATAAAAATATATTAAATATTAAATTTAGTGATGTCTAAATCCATGAATCTTTTTATGCGGCCAGAATCCCACAATCTACAATTTACACAATTTATAGACCAAAAGTCGCAACATGAACAAATTGATCTTTTTTACTTGCTATAAAGGCAATTGAATAATTAATCGATTAATTTTTTATAATATTCTTTATTAATTTTATTTTAATTTCATCTTAATAGACAAAATAACCCTCGAAATATAAGTAAAGGGACAAAAGGGCCCATAAACTTTTGATTGGGACAATTAAGCCCTCAAATAATCAATTTTGAGACAATTTAGCCCCTCATTGAATGCGACTTTGGTCACATGAAATAAAAGAAGTAAATGACTCCAAATTGATAGACAAAATAGCCCTCAAATTTTGATATACAAGGACAAAATAAGCCTCAAACTTTGACTAAATAGGACAAAATGCTCTATGAAGGGGCTAAATTGTTTCAAAATTGAGAGGGTTTTTAATTGTTCCAAATGAAAGTTCAGATGTCATATTTTGTCCCTTTTGTAGTAGTTGGTGGCTATTTTGTCTATTAACCCTTTTAATTTCCCATTTAAATGTTCTACAAATGAATCTTTCAAACTTTGTTTTTCTTTTTTACTATGTAATAGAGAATCAAACTTTTGTAAAATCTATAGAGCATTAAGTATCCTATGTCCAATTTGATTTGAATGTAAGTCTATACCTTACATTACGACAAAAAAAGCAAGCATGCACTTAGTAGTTCCTTACTTTGACTTATATATTAATAATTGTAATAATATTTAAAAATTTAAATAAATATAATCTTTTAAAAAACATGAATTAATACATTTCGTATGACTTAAAATTAATTTTAATTAAATTTTCAAATCCACGTGTGAAACATGTGGCAAAGTATTAGTATACATAAGGGATCGAGTTGATGATTTTATGATTAAAACTTAAAAAATGATAGTAAATGAAAAAGGACTGCTTAGTTAAATTATCTTTGATGACTTTGCACATGTCAATTTCTAGCTATGGTCTCACTTATAATGGACATGTCAAACAAACAAGAGCATTGATTGTTAAAATTAGTTATGTAGATTTTGATAATTCAGTTTTTATTTGAAAGGCAATTTATTAATCAACAACCGATGGGGTACATAGGGATGCCTCATTAAAACCTTCAAGAGTAAAAAATCCAATGGGAAAAATTTTCAAGAAGGAAAAAGAGTACACCCACCCCTCACAAGAAACAACAAGACGAAAAAACGACAAAAGTGGGCCAAACCATACATACATAGAAGGAGAACAAACCCAAGCAAACACCCTAAAAAAGAGTATAGGACCCAGCAACCGGGATGACCCTCCCTAAGCCAACCACTCCATTGAAGCAAAAGAGACATGAGCGCGATATTCAGCAGGCGCTAAAACAGCTCCAAGAACACAGCACATAAAGCAACAGCAGCAAACAACCATCCACACACCAACACAGCAAACATCCTCTGAAGTTGACCTTACAGACCCAATCGCCTTTTTCATCATTTCTTGCGGCTAGGGGTGTAATCGAGTCGAGCCGAGCCGAGTAGTGAGATACTCGAGCTCGAGCTCGACTAATATATCCGAGCTCGAAGCTCGGCTCGAACTCGGCCGAGCTTTGATTTTATTGTTCGAGTTCGAGCTCGAGACAAACTCGACCCTAATCGAGCTTAATCGAGTAGCTCGACAAGGTTACTCAACGGTTTGTGTTTTTGCCACTAATCTCTATTATTATCTTCATCTCCATATATTCTTAAAATTATATATCAATTTTTTGATTAATAAACCTGAAAATTCCCAAAAGGCTTTTCCAGCATTTTAATTTATCTATCAATGCTCTAAAGTTTTTTAAAAAATTAATCAGAAAATTCTTACAGCTAAAAAATGTCGATTGCCAAGGGCGGAACATTCAACAACTTTCCAGTTTGGAAGATTACAGAAATGAAAATGATACACTAAAATCACATATTAACCACCACCACCACTTACTATAAAAATTCCCAAGCAAAAATAAAATTTCTTTCAAGCGTTTGAGCATCTCAAAAAGAAAAGTAAAGATGTCTAAACAAGTTTGGAAACAAGGAAACAAGCCCGGAGAGATGCAAGAGATACCATGGCTAGGTACAGTAGATCTGGTAAGGTTCGGTTTAATACTCTTCCGCAAAACAAACGATTAAAAGAAAAAGTAAGGGGACGGCAGCCCAATCGACGGTGAAGTAAGAGGCCGGATCTGAGTGTCAGAATTAGAGAGGAAGAAGAAAGAAAGGGGTGGGCGGGTGGCTGGTCTAGAAAGAAATGAAGAAGAAGAAAGGGGGTGAAGGGGTGACCGCTAGCATAGAAAGAAAAGAATAGAAGGTTAGGTATAAAAGTATTTCAAGGGAGAAAGACATAATTATCCATATCATGAAAACCCTTTAAAGTCTTTAACTAAGGGCTATTTAGGTAATTTTATTATAAAATTATAAATACTCGATTAGGCTCGACGAGCTTCGAGCCGAGTACTACACTACTTGAGCTCGGCTTGATCAACTACTCGAGTAGCTCGAGCTCGAGCTCGATTTTTTCGAGTCGAACTCGAGTATTCCTCGAGTCGAGCCCGAGTAGCTCACGAGTAGTATCGTATCATTTACACCCCTAGTTGTGGTAAGACCCAATTGTTTCCTTATTTCCCAAAACGTCGCTGCCTCCTTAACATGATATCTTGATGACAGATGTCTGCTTCCAACAAGGAATCATTTACTATTGGAGCCGAAGTCTCCCTTTTGCTTGCTATGAAATTTCAAGGAAGGCTTTTTCCCCTTTTTGTTGGCTTTTCCGCCTCGTTTCCTTTCAAATTGCTCTGCAATGTCCACAACCGTCTGCTCTAATTGTTTTTGCAAATCATGCTTTAAGTCGCCATCTTCCACTGTTTCAGTTCAGAGGCATATGAATCCCTTAAAACTTGGTCTTCACAATCACCCCTTACATTTGATCCTAACAAGCCCATACCACTTAAGGCTTCATAAATACCTAGAGTACATTTGTCTTTTGCAAGCCCATTATCAAATGGCCCAACATTAATAGGTCCAAGTGATTTGATGGAATTAGAATTCTGCTCTTCCTCATTCTCATCAAACATTCTGGCGTTGGAAGTAGAAATCTGCTCTTTCTAATACTCATCTAACATTCTGACATTCTCATTATTACCCACTTTAACACCTATCTCACCTTTAGTAGTCACCATTTCCCCATGTAAATCCTCATTCTCCATACTAGTAACTATTAAATTCATATATTGCCATGCATGTTTTCCTTGGGAGACTCATCATCTTGGAAATCGCCTTTCTTCCCCACCTCTTCAACTGCCCTTTCGAACTTCTCATCTGAACTAGACTTGGAGCAGGAATTTGAATTAGAATTGTCATTATCGCCATCGTCCATTCCATCTTCGGCCATGAATGACCATAGATAACAAACCATAATTTCAATGACTGTAACTTGGAAACTCAGATTTCCAATTCTTAATTGAATGCGCTCTTCAATCTTTGCTAAAGAATCCGTTGAAACCTCCATAATCATTCTATGCAAGGTCTTGGACTGTTTAGTGTAACCATCCAAGCGAACAAACTCCCCAAAGTAGTTTGCAATATTCACAAAGGTATCCAAGGTCCATGCTTGCAAAGGAACACCATAACAAGCCACTTAGACCTAGTAATTCATGTTTCATGTCGTACAAACGTACATAATTTAGGAGTATATAGATGAGATGATTAAAAGCTAGAATTAATTTACTCGAATGAAAAATCGAGTTCAAGACTTTTCCTTTCACCACCTCTTATATGAGGAAAAAAACCTTCCTAAATTTTATTTTATAAAATAATTAAAGTTTACTATGGAAAAAAGTTCATACATTAAAATAAGGTTACACGAAACCACATACAGTTTAAACGTGATAACATAAACTTCAAGGGACATATGCCTACTAATTAAAGCAAAGACTTAGGTGTCACCATTGATACGAATCTAGTTGTGTTAAATTCAAATCTACCCTTTGAATAGCCACCAAAGTCGACTTGAAGTTCCTCCACTCCTTGATGAATCGATTGAACAATCTTCACAAAGCTTATTCCTTTCGTTCGTCGCCTTAAGTATTCAATTAGACCTACAATTGAACTCTTAAGATCACAAGATTCACAAACAATTAAGCAATCACAACCTAATTGTTGGTTAGGACTCTACAAGATTGAAAAACCCTAAGTTTGCTCAAACTAGAACAAAGAAGCCAAATAATCGATATGGGTGAATAAACCTCTCAATTTTATTGATAACTTAACTTGTGTTTACAAGAGGGGGATGGTCCCTTTATATAGTAGTAGGGGACGCACCTCTTTCCTAATCCTAAAGCCTTAAGGGTGGTTTACACATAAAGGAAAGAACAAGGAAATTGCCTAAGCCTTGTTCTACTAGGAAAAAGTAAATACATAACTTAATTAAGCAAGGATTGGACTTAGTCAAATGATCGGACCAAAATTATGCATCTTTTTATGGTCATTTTCCTATGCTTTTAGGGTATTTTATGCTTGATTATGCCTTATATTTGGTATATTTGTGTTTATAGGTGTTAAAGTGAAGAAAAGTGCAAAATCACCATTTTTGAATCTTTTTGGAGCCTTTTTGGATGATTATTTACACAAATATTTTCCAAGGACAATTTGGATGAAGAATGGAGCCAATATGTTCGTGATTGAAGAGCTTGAAGAGTCAATTTTATCATCATAAGATTGATTTTCAAGAGTTTGAAGCAAAGGATCAAAGTTGAATTTCAAGGCAAGAAAACATGTCAAGAAGTGTCGAAGCACTGGAGTACATGGGTCGCGAGGCAAACCACATGGGGCGCCAAGCATAGCACATGGGCGCCCAGCGCTAGTCGAGACATGCCACCAGCAAGCACATGGGCGCTGGCGACATGGGGGCTAAGAGCAACGCCCTGGGCGCACATGCCATCCACATGGGCTCCGTTTGAGGCGTATGAGTAGCCGTTGGAAAGTTAACTCCAAGATCTACAACTTTTGTGTTTTGGTCGAAGCCCAGTTCGAACGTTTTCATGGACGAAAATGCCCCTGAAGTCAGCGGACAGAAACTGTCCTGGGCCTTTTATGCGGGATTGATCCAATTAAGCCCAAATTCTTATTTGGACTAGCTTGAAGACTTGGAGAGCAGCCCAGCACGTCCTTAGGGTTTGTTTAGCTCTAAATTAACCCTAAGCCACCCTCTATAAATACCCTCTTTAGTCTAAAACCCTAGAACATCAACCTAGCATATCATACATCTTTTCTCTAGGTTTTTGCGATAAGGAGAGAGGAGGCAAACAATCCATGAGTAGCTAAACCTTTTATACTTCTTTTCCTTAGGTACTTTTGATCAATGAATCTATGGTGAGACTTTTGTTCTTAATAATTTGAGCTTTTTCTGTTTAAATACGTTTCTTATCTCTATGCTTCATCTTATGTGTTCATACTTTGATTGATTTGGTGTACAACATATCTTGAGATTTATGAATGCTATAGTTAGATTCAAGTAGTTTGAGTCAAGCTAAAATTGGTCCAATTAACAATTGTAATTCTAGGAGTCCTAGGTTCAATGGGATATCAAACCTTGTCGAAATCTTTAGGCCGAGATGGAAATTGACGTAGGCAAGTTTGGTATTGATTTATCATGCATGTGGATTAATAAAACTTAATGCTTGTTATATGAAGGGCTGAAACCATAGATTATAACATTTGAGGTTAATTGTCAGCGAGATGCGGGTTAATCTTATTAGCATGTTGGAATTAGCATTACGTCTGTTCTTATACCAATTATTTAAATGGAGTTGTTTAAGATGTTAAGAGGATTACTTTGTTTCAATGAAAGTTGATGTCTACGTCTTAGGCTATACACCGATTTGGAATAATTTATGATTCTTAATTGATTACAATCTAAGCCAAATTTATGTTTAGTGTCCATGATCCATGATTCACTTGATCAAAGTAGTTACCTAAAGGAGAAGAAGTATGTTTTTATTCATTGTTTTTCTCAAACTCTCTATTTTAAATCTTTAGTTTAGATTTCTTTTAATTGTTTTCTAATTTAATTAATCTATTTTCAAAAACCCAAAAATATCTTTTCTAGGTTAGAATTTCTTTTGTAAGATTTAACTTTGATTCGTACCTTCCCTATGGATTCGACCCCTACTTGCCCTAGCTAAGTAGTTAATCTATATGTTATTGGTTTGTGGGGAATTTATCTTGTGATTTGATCAACGACCGATCATCAAACAAGGCCCAATCCAATGTCTTCTAGACTAAGTAAATAACTAATCTAAGATAGAATAGGGGCCCAATTGGCCGAATTACACAATGATAGGATCAAGGCTCAACGATTTCAAGCAAAGTGCATAGCTTGGAATCGTTGGGAATATTCCTTGGCTTGATGTCTTCAATGCCTCTCCAATTGATCTTCAATGGACTTCAAACCTCCAAGATGAGTTCTTACGAAGCACAATAAAGCTTCCTTGAACCTTTTATCCCGGACCCTTGTCATAGGACCTAATGGAATGGCTAAAGGATCAAATGGCTGGTTGTGCTCGGCTTGTGCCCGGTATGGTGCGATTGGCCCATGCCATGGCCGGTCATGTGCCCGGTCTTGTGCAATCCCTCCATTGCTTGGCCGGTCTTGTGCGATGGCATCCTCTCCATGCTCCTCCATGCTTCCTTTCAATCCGGGATCAACCATAGCAGTTTCTTGAATATCCGAGACATCTCCAAGTTTATCCGAGGCATGATTAGCCACCTATCCGATTATTAAGTCTAATATTAACCTAATTAGGTAATACTAAACCTAATAATGTCTGCTTAACCAGAGTCTATGGTTCGGGAGTCGGGTACACGTGGGGAAGGATTAGCACCCCCACGACGCCGGTCGGAACGACGGCACTGACTGGTTTAGGATTAACTATGGGTCTCTACCGTTGGTTTCTTCTATTTTTAAACCTATTCATGTCCAATACTATCATTCTCTTTAAACGAGTTATAATCAACCTTAATGAGTTCTTTATTTAGTCCAAATTGTTATTTTGTTTTTACAATTAATTATCCGGATTAGGTCGATGTTACTATGCCTTTTATTCTGACTTAATTCTCTTTAGATTAAGCCGTCTCGTTATTCCCTTCTTTTATTGACTCAATTTTTATGAATCAAGCCCTTTTATTGTTTTGCTTAATTTAGATTAAGCTCTTTATTGACTCCACTTAATTACCTTGAATTAAGCCTTTTATTAACGCTACTTAATTACCCTGAATTAAGCTTTTTTTATTGACGCTACTTAATTACCCTGAATTAAGTCCCTTTATTGACGCTATTTAATTACCTGAATTAAGTCCCTGACTTGACTTAATTTCCTTCCTTGAAATTAAGTCCTTAACTCTACTTAATTCCCTTCCTTGGAATCAAGTCCTCTACTTAATTTCCTTCCTTGAAATTAAGTCCTTAACTCTACTTAATTCCCCTTCCTTGGAATCAAGTCTTTTACTCTACTTAATTCCCTTCCTTGGAATCAAGTCCCTTACTCTACTTAATTCCCTTCCTTGGAATCAAGTCCTTTGCTTTACTTAATTCCCTTCCTTGGAATCAAGTCCTTTGCTCTACTTAATTCCCTTCCTTGGAACCAAGTCCTTTTCTTTACTTAATCCCCGGAGGTTAAGTTTTTGTCTGATCTTACTTAATCATCTTTGGATTAAGTCTTTGATGATTTTACTTAATTCTTATGAAATTAAGTCTTTGCTAATTTACTTAATTACCATGAATTAAGTATGTGCTTGCCTTTACATAATTTCCTTCCTTGAAATTAAGTCTATGCTTGTGTTTACCTAATTTCCTTCACTGAAATTAAGTCTGTGCTTACTTTACTTAATTACCCTGAATTAAGTCTATGCTTGTCTTTACCTAACTTCCTTCCTTGAAATTAAGTTTGTGCTTACTTTACTTAATTATCCTAAATTAAGTCTATGCTTGTCTTTACCAAATTTCCTTCCTTGAAATTAAGTCTGTGCTTACTTTACTTAATTACCCTGAATTAAGGCTATGCTTGTCTTTACTTAATTTCCTTCCTTGAAATTAAGTCTGTGCCTATCCTTGCCTTTCAAAAAAAAAAGTCTGTGCCTATCCTTACCTTTTAACTGTTTTTACTTAATTACCCTGAATTAAGTCCTTCAACTGCTTTTACTTAATTACCCTGAATTAAGTTCTTAACTACTTTTACTTAATTGTCCTGAACTAAGTTCTTAACTGTTTTTTACTTAATTATCCTGAATTAAGTTTTTTGATCGTGTTTACTTAATTTCCCTGAATTAAGCTTCTTTGACTGCTTTTACCTTATTTCCTTGAATTAAGATTTTGACTGACTATGTTTACTTTTCTTAATTACCCTGAATTAACATTTTGACTGTTTTTGCTTAATTGCCCTGAATTAAGTTCTTAACTGCTCCTTCACTTAACTACCCTGAATTAAGTTCTTTACCTGCTTTTACTTAATTACCCAGAATTAAGTTCTCTTACTCTTTTTAATTGTCCAACTTAGGACCTTGACTATACTTTCTTTTCTTAATTACCCTGAATTAAGACTCTTACTCTTCTTAATTTTCCAACTTAGGACCTTGACTGTACTTTCTTTTCTTAATTTCCCTGAATTAAGACTTTACCCTTCTTAATTGCTCTACTTAGGACCTTAACTGTACTTTCTTTTCTTAATTACCCTGAATTAATACTTTACCTTCTTAATTGCCCGACTTAGGACCTTGATTGTACTTTCTTTTCTTAATTACCCTGAATTAAGACTTTACTCTTCTTAATTGCCCAACTTAGGACCTTGACTGTACTTTCTTTTCTTAATTACCCTGAATTAAGACTTTAACTGCTTTTTACTTAATTGCCCTGAATTAAGTTCTTTAACCGCTTTTACTTAATTGCCCTGAATTAAGTTCTTTAACTGCTTTTACTTAATTGTCCTAAATTAAGCTCTTTAACTACTTTCTTTTCTTAATTACCCTGAATTAAGACTTTAACTGCTTTTTACTTAATTGCCCTGAATTAAGTTCTTTAACTGCTTTTTACTTAATTGCCCTGAATTAATACATGATGCATGTATTCCGGTTAATCACATTTTACCCAAATATTTATACGAGTATTATTTTGGCACCTTCCACTTGATTGGTAAGACCCCAAATTAATGCTCCAAGCCTAGGAAATTATGATTAAAATGGACAAGTATTGTCACATTTCACCCAATTTTTTCCATCATCGGTGTTAATTTTCTTTTCTCAAATGAACATGATACCAACAACATTTAAGAAATTGAACATGGATGCAAAATGCTTGATTAATCTATCTTGCCTTAAATTTTATGGTTTTTAGTAATTTAAACTTAAACTACTAAATCTTTAAATAAGCTAAGCCCAAATGCATAATGAAAAACCCACATGCTTAAGATAAATTTGAATCCCAAATATTAGAAGCATACCCAAATTCGGAATGGGCCTCAGCGGATCTAATTCGGGTAAGGTTTTGGGTTCTTGGGTCGGGTTAGTACGGCACCTATATGAACCCTCATCTCCTCACTTTCTTCAAGCTTCTCTCCTCCTTGAAACCCTAGCCGCCACCCCTTGCATAGCCGGAAATCTCCACCACCGATCGGACCTCCATAAGCCGCCGTGCCGTCATCGGAAATGATCACCATCAGAGCTCAAACTTTGTAGATTGATCCTCCTCCTTGTCCCGAGCCCGAATCTCGCCTTGTTTCCTTCAAAAGCCGCCGGGAAATCCTTCAATCGAGACCTTGCCGAAGCAAAGTTGAACATTTTCGATCTCGGCATCTAATCATCCGATGATCCCCAAACTAAGGTTTGTAACTTCCTACTTCATACTCTCTTTTCTCACCGAACCAGACTTTGAATCTGGCTGTCGATCCCTTGAACCCGAACCCCAATATAATGAATCCCGGCGGCAGTTCTTGCTTACTCCTCTTTTGCTCTCCTCTGAACCTCCTCCTCAACTTTAAGCTTCTGAACTAATTTATCTCCATCAAAATTTCAGAGAGGATGAGAGAAAATATAAACTCCTCTTTTTTCTTTTTCAGTCAGAGAGTATGATTTTCCTAGAACTCCCCAAATTATGGACTTAATTTTTGCAGCCTCTTTTCTCTACCCTTTCCCCAAAATTTTAGTAGAAATTTCGACAGAGTTTCATTTCTTCCTCTCCCCAAAATCCCCCCCCCCCCCGAATTAAGCCTTTCCTCTCCTTTTATATTGATTTTCCTTTTCTTCCGGTACCTTCTGATTCCTTGGCTTTTTGTGGTGCAGGTATCGGTGAGAGGATAAGAATGGAGCGAGAAATCAAGGAGGAAATCATGCTCATGCTGAGCTATCCTTGATGAGTCACTTCTTCAGGTGACTTATTTATCCTTTAACCCTTCTTTATTTCACTTGACTTCGTTTTACTCCCTGTTTAAGCTTCTGTGTATGAGATATGATATTCCTAGCTTTTTCCTCCTTGATTTCCACGTGTCACTTCCCTGCAGGAGGCTTATATTAGCTGACTTGGCAGCTCTAAGACATCCTGGCGCCAATAGAGGCATGCCACCTCATCTCTGGTATTGACTTCTTTTCCGCCCTTATTATCTTTTTTCGTTGTTTGAAAAGTCTCTTGGGGTGTTGTATACTTGTTGATGATGTTTTGATGTCCCTGAATTGCTTTGAACCTCTCATTTGAACTTTTACTGACCTGATTGACCCTTAAGTTCTTATTGGCACTTTGCTTTAATGAACTCCTTATTGAACCTCTTTGTTTGTTATGTGTGTCGGTGATGGTGATCCTGTAGATGATGAAGAAAGTGCAATGGATCTATGCCTATGTTACTTAGCATTTCTTGCCACTGTCTGTTGTCTGCTGCATTGCCTTATGAGGCTTTGGAAGTGTTTTGAGCTTTGTGGTTTCTAGGTTACCTCATGATGAATCTGCTTGCTTTGTGCACTTTGCTGCTATATCTGCTGCAATCTTCCCTTTTTGATGTATTACTGCTTTGAGTGTCACTCTCTCTGCTTGGCCCTTTAGCTTGCTGTGGTATTCTTGATAACTTGCTGCCCATGTGACTATCAAATTTCCTATATGTTGTTTGCCTAATGCCACTCTCTTTTTGGTATAAATTCTGTCAATTTTGCACTATTTACCTTGGTCTTGTCGTTTAGGGGATTCAACTTAGTCACTACTCTCTCTTCTTGTTTTGAATGGATTGGATTCTCTTGTTCCTTGTGAGAATTTCTGTCCTTTTGCTTTTGTGTGTTTGGGGAAATTTGCTTGCAACTGCATTGTCTTGCTCTGTGGAAGTCTCTCTGGAACCCTTACTGTATTATGTCCCTTACCTCTATTTTCTCATACTACCTTACCATTGGTTTGATTTGAATTGCTGCTTGGTAATTTGTTAGCCTGCTCTTTTATTTCCTCTTCTGATTTGCCTTGAGAAGTGAAAAGTGCGAGTGCCAAATGAAAATGCAATGCCCTTGATCATAATGTTCATGATGTAATGAGAGTGTCCTGCTCCCTTTCCTTATACTGCTGTGCTTACGTGACTTAATGCCTTTTCTTGTTTGATTTGCCTTGCTCATGCATGTTTTAAGGCCCCTGTTGGTATGTATGAGGTTCAGGGAGCAATTCTGAATCTTATTTCCCACTTGGCCAAAACTAAGCTTCCCTAGGCTTTTGGTTCTTTTGTTCTTACTGCTATGCACTCTTACTGCTATGCACTGTTCTCTCACTGTTACTCTTACTATCTTCCTCTTGGATATCCTCTCATGTATGCACTTATGGCTATTGGATTGCTTTTACCCTCTTTCTTTTGCTTACTGCTTGCTTGTTTTATTCAACCAGGGTATTCACCAATTTAATGGTGTCTTACCCTATTAAGCCTGGGGCATAATTTTTCCTGTCTCTTGTACTCTATTCTTTCTTGCAGGCCATTATGATTGTTCCCAATTCATTATGGCGGACCTGACCTTGCTAGTAAAGCATAGAACAAAAAAGGGATTCAGCTGGGAGGCACATAAGCTTTGTTCCTTCCTTTTTTTTTTTTTGCATTTTTGTTTTGTATTAGGACAGTGCAAAAAATGAGAATGTAAACTCCTTTTGATTGATCTTTTTCCGAATGAAAGCAAACCTAGTGTTTATAATTTTTGACTCTGTATTACTATTAACTGGTATACACATTCCTGTATTTGTACACTGTTGAACCTATGTTCACATGAAATAAAGCTAATTGTCCTTTATTATTCCTTTATGTACTTATGATCTCGAGTTTATTAAGAACTAAAAGGCATATTTTATCCATTATTATTTCTATTATTACTTTTTTTTATGCTATAAGGCTTTGAACCAACAAACTTTGACTAAAATGCCCCTGAAGTAAAAATGACTAAAATACCCCTAGGGCAAAAAATGACCAAAATGCCCTTGAGGCAAAAATGACAAAACGCCCCTGGTAATTTTAATTAAAAGGATACTGATTAAAAATGGGTGTCTACACCATGATAAGCCCTTGGCGCATCAACCATGCTTCTAGTTAAACTCTTAATAAATGTAGTTAGACTAATTGATTAATTTGAATTACTCAAAAACATTAAGTTATTCTATACATAGTTAAATTGATAAATAATTTAATATTACTACAAATAGTTAATGGTCATTTAAGTATAAATGAATCAAAATCATATAATTTGTTTCATAAAAAAAACACGTATATATTTCTTAGGGGGGCGAAATTGAAGTTCGATTGAGTTGCATTATTAAAAGAACACATGTATATATAAGCTTTCGGAGAACTTTGGGGGGGAGGGGGGGGGGGGCCGTCGCCACCCCCTAGCTCCGTCCCTATGTACACGACACAACTAAACACATTCTTTTTAAGCGTGTAAACAAAAACATGACACGACACGAGTTAAACGTTAACACGGATAATTTAATATTTATTTAAACATGTTAAAAATTTGTAGTTGATAAAATAAAAATAATAATACATCAAAAAAAATCCAAATTCAATTTCACTTTCTTCAATTTCCAATTTTTCAATTTGTGCTTGACTCCTTGAGCTTGGCAACAGCTTGCAAAGTTGAACACGTCCACACCTCAGTATCTCACCTTCACTCAATTGCTATTTGCTGCAACAATGGCGCACAAGATTACCTGTGCCATACTCACTGTCATAGTTCATCACGAAACATGCACTTCACTTGATCGCCTTTGCCTTGATCGATGGAGATTTCTCCACTCTCTGTCAGTTCAGAATCGTCTTCCATTGACGCCAGGAAAGCTTCAGCAAATTCCTTTAGAGTAAGATGCATTTGATCAATGATTTGATCAAATTTGTGGAACTCATCCATGGAGGGAGTAAGCTCAACAAGAGCACCAATGATAGGGAATCGGATCAGAGGTAAGATGAGAAGAGAAATTAGACAGAGTTAAAGGAAATAGGAGCAAGAAAGGGAAAGGAAACAAAAAGTATAATTTGGGAGAGAAGTTAATTATTTTTTTGTTACATTGACAAGCCACAAACGTGGTATTTAAAGAGATATGTTCACAAGTTACGTCCTAAAATCAAGCCACTATTAAGAGACATGCTAAAACCAACTACAAAGAGAAATAACCGAATTAAAACAACTAAATGGAAATTAACTAGTTATAAGAGTCTAAATGGAATTTAACTTGTTGTAACAGTTGAGTTTGTATCAATCTGTAATAGTGACAGCTTGATAAGAGGAGGGGTTGATCCGTTGATGTAATCATGTAAAGAATAGGAAAAGATTGGATAAATCATAAAATCAGTCCCAACAAGAGAAACAAATAGTAATTTTCCTTGGCCCTTAAAAAAAAGCAATTCAGTTCCTTTTTTTTTTTTTTTTTGTAAAAGTCAGCAAGAAGAATTTTATTTCATATTAAACAGGGCAAAACGCCCAAGAGACAGAAAGGAGATCAAAGCACCAAACCAACAGGCAAAAGCAACAGA
>AWWV01007135.1:0-42982 GCA_001974805.1 Corchorus capsularis
TTAGACTACTAGAGCTATAATAGTGTGCTTTTAAGGACATTTTTAATTTCTTCTGTTATAAAGATCTTGTTTCAGATTATTTCAATCCAGGAATTGGAGCATAATGCAATTTACTTGGCAGTTGCAAGCAAATTTACTACGATTCTTTCCACTAATTTTAATGAACATTTTATGGATTCATTAGTTTTGACTAAGTTACAAGTTATTACAATGCTTTTATTTGTCTTTTAGTATTTTGATATCTGGATTAAAATTTTGAAAGGTTTTATTTCTACTGTTAATTGTGTGGTTTTCTTCAATATCTCTAGGTGATAGAGGTTAAATCAAGTGGAGCCGTATCTACAAAGAAGATAAACCGAGGTTAATTAGAATTTACTTTAGTGGCTTATACATCCATGCTACGTAGATTGAAACTTTGACTTGAGAATTTATATTTAAGTTGGATTCTACTTGTTTTGAACCTGGGTGTAGTATGACCTGGACATAATTTTTGTCTTTGTATTAGGAAATGAAGAATCCAAGTTAAGACACGTGAGTTCACAACTAGCCTCTCTGTTTTGGGTGGATTCTGGTCATCCAACTGAAATTAACTGAAAACTACAAGGCCAATATGGTACTCTAGAAACTTTGAACTACCTTTTCTGTTTATGATTGTGAACTTTATACCCTGTTTCTAGCTTCTATCTGTTCTCGGCTTATTTCTTTGATTCTTAAACAAAATTTTAATTTGTTTAGATAGAGGCTCTTTGGTCGGCTAAACACAATGGTAATACTGAAAATTTGTTTGTTACCACTTTTGCAGGTGATATTATCCCCTTATGCAGATCCTCTTGTTGTCAGAATAATGGATTATAAGTAAGTTGGCATGCGACACCATTTGAAGAGAGACTAAAAAAGGCACTGTCTGATGAGAGTCATCTCTCATATTAAGGTGCTTAATAGTTCTAAGGTACTTATCATATTCCACATAGTAAAGTATTTAATTCTTACTTTAGCAACCAATTTTAAATGTACCTTCAGTGAAATAGATGATCTGTTATATCTATATACGTTTAATATATTCATATTACAATAGCTTTCCTTTTTACTTATCCAGAGTGGTGTGCCTTTAGCTTTAGAGTTCAGATTTCTAAGTTATGGCTGCTTTTATATTTTTATTACCACTTTAAACCTTTTATAGTTGCTTTTCTTATGATTTTAATTAATCTTTTACTATTTGCATGTAAACAAACAGAGGCAAAGGCAACAACTACAAGCCGCAGTCAAGAACTTCATTTCTACACTCACTCATGATCTGCTATCGCATTAAGGTACTTTACTAGGGCCAGCCCTAAAGCTCATTTTTATTATTTTTATTTAAACTTGAAAATTAAGGCTTTAATTGTTTCCATATGCAAAGAATAAATTCTGGATGAATTTTTTGTTTTTCGTTTATTGTGATGATTGGTTTTGGCTTTATATTGTTATAGATGTGATATGCTTCTGCAATGCTTGACAAATATGGCAATGCTGCTGCCACTCATGACTTTGATCCCGAGATATGGTCCAAAGTAGTCGGAGGCATTGGACATGGCTACTTGTATGGATTCGGGAGGGAGGATCTTGAAGTTTGCATGGAAGAAATGGTAGATTTTATTTTTGATATGTGCATATTGATGATATATGGTTATATGACGGCCAATTATTTTGCTTAGTAATCTGATGACATTAAGACTTATGGCTTTGTTAGTACTTAATGTATAAATTTCTTATGGAATTGATGAAATTGTAGTTATACTCTCAATCTCTATTTATATGTCTTTTGGGAAATGATGGTGTAATTGTCAAATTTATATTGATGACGCTTTATATTATTATGGATTTAAGGAATTGTGATATGGTGTTGTTAGGGTGATTTTCAATCTGTAACAGACAAGATTGCACAATTAATAAATCAATTAATTAATCATAACAAAATTGTTACAAATCTTGTAACAGAATTGGTATATGTTAGTAACAGAATCAGTGACACATTTACTGTTTGTAACGGGAATGAATCATGATGAACACAAAGTTTGTAACAGAATTGTAACAATTCGTTGCTTACATTTGTCCATAGTTGTCACCGATATTTTGTAACAGAGTTGCAACAATATTTTCTTGTTTGTAACGGATTAAAACAACGGGTAGCTGCCCGAGCTGTGGAAAAATAGTCACAGAATTTATTGTATCAGTAACAGAAATACTGTTACTAACTTGTAACAGATCAACAAAAATTGTCACAGAACTTAAATTAGTAACGAGGGTATCAGTGTCAACGAAATTCTGTGACTATTATGTTACAATTGACTTTCAGTAACGGATTTCAAGCTTCTGTAACGGAATTTCTCCGTGACTGTTGCTTGATTTTCTGGTAGTGTCCATCTCTTTAAGCCATCCGGATCTTGACCGAGGTCGAGAGGTTTTTGATGATGAAGTAGGTTGACCCTCCTTGCTTTTGGCCGAAATCTCCTCATCTCCTTGCACTGGCTCATCGAATACATCAGTTGATGATGGTTTGTCAGGGGAAATAGGTTCAGAAGATGGTATTATTGAAAGTGGAGATGGAACATCAGGCAATTCCATCCTTCGTTTATACCACTGTTGAGTTCCTACAATTGTGTTGACTCCATATCCTTGTGTTGAATTCAAGGGTGGTTGAACGAATTGAAGTGAGTGTTGGTGTTCTCCGTGCATCTTCAAAAGCTGTGCGAACGTCTTCGTAAGAATCTCGTGTTCCTTTGCCAACGATGATATTATCTTGTCTAAATGCTCCATTGGATCTAAACTAGAAAAACAAAAAAACTCCAAACAAAATTAGTAGTAAAAGTTCTTAAACAAAAATTAAAAAGCAGAAAATAATTTTTTCTAAAAAAAATCGCAAACTCTATTTTTTTTTCGGAAATTGCAAATATTTTTTTTTAGAAAAAAAACATAAAGAAAACTTCTAGAGTAGATTAATTCTTGGATCTATTCCTCACTTCCCCGACAACGGTGCCAAAATTTATGATTGGTCATCAGCAATCATAAAAATAATCCTCACAGAAACCTAACTAAGTAGTTAGGGCAAGCAGGGGTCAAATCTCACGGAGAAGGGGAATAGACTTATCCAAAGAATAAATCTTCTCTAAGAATCACTCAAAAACAGGGGATTAAATAGAACAATTATAAAGAAAAGCAATTAAACTAAAAATAAATCAAAGTAAATTAAATCTAAACTATAGCAATTAAAAGAAAACAATAATAAGAAAACATACTTCTTCTCCAATGGTAGAAATCAATCGAATTAACTATGGATCATTGACTTAAAAGATGAATTTAATATTTTATTCTCGATGACAACTGGTCTAGAGACATCTCGTAAGAAATCTTTAACATGTATATTAGATAAAAAGTCTCTTTTCCAGCTTAATTTATCCCTTTTATTCCTTCAGCAATCGATTACCTTTTTAGGGCTTAAAGATTACTTAAGAACAAAGCATTAAGAACAATTTTCCCAAATGCATAACAAGTATAACCAAACCCATAGTTTTTCAACCACAAGGTTTACCAATCTCATTGGATGTTTCTTAGACTGACTCCAATTTGTTACTAATAATCAAACTCGAGGTATTAGCTCAACAGTTTGATTTAACAATAGATTCAATAGTTAAATCATTAGTAGGCCTCCTAAATCAATAACTACCAAAATCATAGAATAAAACAGAGATTAGCAAACTATCAACCAAGAACAAATATTAAATTATAAGCACACAAATCTCACCATAATTAATTGATTAGATTCACCAAAGGATAAGAAGTATTAAGGGTTTATCTACTCATGGATTTGGGAAAATCCATGAGAGGCATTAGAAAACTTACAAGACTTGAAGAACGAAATCTCGTTAGCCTTGATCAACAAGGAGGGTATCGCACCTCTCTATGCAAAGAGAGGTGTCGACACCCTCTACCTAAAACTAGAAGAAAAACTAGAAAAAGAAGAAAAATAGATGAAGAGAAAATTGTATCTAGATGTTATGTGTGATTTGTGTTACATAAGGTGGCTATTTATAATTGAAAAATAACCTAAAGACTCCAATTAGACTTAGGATTAGACTCTAGGACGTTCTAGGCTCTAACTTGGTCTCCAAGTTGGATTAAAAGTCTTCCTAGAGCAAAATCCTAGTGAAAATAGGATCCTGAAAAATTCTAGAATCGTGCAGAAACTTAGACAGCAATTTCGGGCTTGAAGGTGGCTTAACTGGGCTTTGAACTTAAAAGAAAAGTTGTAGATCTCGGAATTAGCTTTCCAACGGCTACTCACGGGCCTAAAACGGATATCTGAGCAGAAAGTTATGACCCTTTTACCGAGACTGCTCTGAAACCTAATCCAATTAGGACTAGTATCGGGAAATTGCGGGATTTTGGATATTCTTTGGATATAGGCGGCACAAATTGGGATTTTAACTCTAATTGTGGGCTTATATGGGCTGAGTATTATCCCATATAAAATATCCAAAATTACAGGACTTCCAGGTTTCTTCAGGGCTTGTCTTCAATCCTTTGCAATTAAAGCTCAATCCTCAATTCTTACTTCTTAAAATAATTTTTTAATGGTCTTCAATTCTTCAAATTATCTTCAATAAATCTTCAAACACGAACTTTGAATCTTCAAATCTTCACTCCAAATTGCTAAGTCCATATTTGAGTAAAAAGTCATCAAAATAGCTCCAAAACGAGTGAAAAATAACAAGTTTCCACTTTTCTTCTCTTCAAGACCTAAAAACACAAATACTTATAAAATATTGTTAAATGCCACATAAAAATAGCAAAAAACATAGGAAAATAATCATAAAAATGGGGTATATTTTGGCTCGATCAGAGCATAGGTTTTCAGCTTCAATCAGTAAATCTATTTTTCTATTCATCGTTCATCAAGTTCCTGATCCATCTTCATCCATATCACAAAGATGAAAATAAAAAATTCAGAAACTTGTGATTTTTTTTTTCTTGATTCATAATAGCTCTTTTTGCCTTGAAATTTCAGATTTAGAGTCTTCAAACATCAAGGTTATATCTAAAAATATCAAAATGTGAAAAAAAAAATCGACCAGAAACTTGTGATTTTTGTTCTGGATTCATTAGTGGTCGGAATTGGTTGAAATTTTATATTTAGGGTTTTTACATCTTAATCTTTCTGGGAAAAATAGTGAAAAATTAAAAAAAAGTTATCGAATTTTGGGAATTAGGGTTTCTTATCAAGGTTTTTTGGGGATTAGGGTTTGTGATTGTGCAATTGATCTAATTGGTTGCAATCAGCCCTAATTGGAGAAAATTAAGAAGTTGTTTTAAGATTTTGGGAATCTTTTGCTGTAATTGAAGGTTTATTTTGAAAGAATTCAGTTTGGTGATCACCAATTTCAAGTTGGAAGTTAAGTGGCTTAACTAGGGTTTTTAAGAGCTTGAAATTGGATATTGTGATATGTGTTGTTTGGTTGTGTTTTGCAGCAAATTGTGATTACTTACAACGACACAAGGGTGCTGCAAATTGGTTTGGTTTTAAGATCACTTACTTTTGATTCACTTTAGTTTTTGCTTCTAATTGTTTATTCCTCAAGTAGGTCACGAGAATAGCGAAATAATTCTTACAAGTTGTTCTTATTAGATCTATTGAAGCTAAAAGGAGTGGAAAAAGGCAGAATTGTGTGAGATCATCAAGACTGATTAGATGACCACCAATCCATAGGTTGAGTGCAAACACGAGAGCACTTGTGGTAAAAATATACATCATCTAATTAAATTAAGATAATTGGTAAAAAAAAATTGCATCATCTAGCCAATTAAATCTCAAGGTTTCAAGCATTAACCAATCAGGATTCACTGTTGTGTCATCTTATTTATCTCTAATTAAAATTAATTATTTAGAGATAAATAACAAGGAGAAATTAAGTTATCTTGAAACTCTCCATCCCCCACTATAAATACCAAGCTCCCAAGTCATTTTCAACACACACAATTCAGAAAGCAGAAAAGCTCTGAAGTAGAAAAGCTCTGAAGTATTTTCCGATGTTTTTATTCTGATCTTCACCAAAGCTTAAGAAATCATTATTTCGATATTCACCAACACATTCAGAGGAGATTATTTTCGTTTGTTCAAGATTGAGTCATCGAGACCCTTGAATTAAATTATCAATTCAAGATTGAGTCATCGAGACCCTTGAATTAAATTATCAATTCAAGAACAAGTCATCGAGATCCTTGAATCGAATTATTATCAATTCAAGATCAAGTCGTCAAGACCCTTGAATTAAATTATCAATTCAAGGTCAAATCGTCAAGACCCTTGAATTAAATTATTAATTCAAGACCAAGTCATTCGACCCTTGAATCAAATCAAATCAAGTTCTCAAATTATCATCAAGTTCCAGATCAAGTTATTCGACCCTTGAAGCGAATCTTGAAGCAGAATTTTGCGAAGGAGAAGAATTAGAGGACAATTTCTTATTATTAGAATTTCCAACGATTGTACCCGCATTCATCAATCAATAAATTCTTATTTGGCTCCAATCTTTCTTGTCTTATTTTTAGACCTAGAAATTTTGTGTGTTACAAATTTTGGCACACCCAGTGGGACCATCTTTGCCTCTCATCTCTTTTCCTGAAGATTCAAATCATCAAAAATTTCGATGGCTTCGTTGGAGGAACAAGTTGCATCCCTCGCTAAAGCTGTGGAATCACTAGCCAACAACATCAAAGAAAAGGATGAATAAATTTCCTTTCTGATGATGAAAGTTGCTGAGAATAAAGGCAAAGACAAGCCTCAAATTCTCCAACAAGTTGATGACAATAAAAATGTTCAAGAATTTGTTGAAAATTCAACCAAAATTGCTGCAAAAGATCTTCAAAGTATTTCTTCTGATCAAATCAAGGAGCTCATCAAAGAGGCAATCAAGGATCAAGCTGAAAACATTGCTCCCCTTTCCTACACTTATGCAAAGCCTTATTCCCAAAGGGTTGATTGCATGAAGATGCCTGACAACTATCAACCGCCAAAGTTTCAACAGTTTGATGATAAAGGAAACCCAAGACAACATGTCGCCCACTTTGTTGAACACATGCAACAATGCTGGCACTTATGGAGACCTTATGGTCAAGCAATTTGTTCGTTCTTTAAAGGGCACGAATTCCTAAGTCGATTATAAAGTACTCAGCACATTGTCAGTTTGATTGAACTCACAAGTACACGCCAATGCAAAGATGAAGCTGTGATTGACTACATAAATAAGTGGAGAAATCTCACCCTCAATTACAAAGAAAAATTATCTGAAGTTTCTACACTAGATATGTGCATCCAAGGTATGTACTGGACCCTGCGCTATATTTTTCATGGCATTAAGCCAAAAACTTTTGAAGAATTGGCAACTCGAGCACATGATATGGAGCTTAGCGTTGCAGTTGGTGGCGATCAAGAGCCGCCTGTTAGAGAACCAACAGAACACAAAGGGGGCAAATTTGTGACCAAAGAAGTTGAAAGCAAGCAGTCTATGGCAGTAAGCATAAAGCCTTTCAAGACAGCCAGTGACTCCAAAAAGGTGAAATCCGAATCCTCCCAAGAGAAAATCAAAATTTATTTGAAGGAAAAGCGAGAAAAGGAATATCCATTCCTTGATTCTGATGTCCCAAAGATGTTGGAAGAACTTTTGAAATTTGATCTCATTCAATTGCCTGAAATGAAACAGCCTGAAGAAGTTGATAAGGTGAATGATCCAAACTATTGCAAGTTTCATCGTTTAATCAGTCATCCAGTGGAAAAGTGTTTCATTCTCAAAGACAAAATCATGGAGCTTTGCAAAGAAGGAATGATTGAGCTTGACGATGAAGTCGCAACATCAAATTTTGTCATGGCAATTCCAATTCCAAGTATGAAATTTGGATCTTTTGATCCTATGAAAATGCATGCCAAGTCAACTTCAAATGATGATGTCAAGCAAGCCAATGAGGGCAATGCTCGCTCCTAAGCACGAGCCTAAACTGCACACCAAAAAAAGAAAAAAAAAGAAAAAGCTTGCTAAGTTGAAAATCCTGAAAAGGACGACTTAGGCAAAAGTTCGAGCAAAAAAAAAAAGGCTCGCTAAGTTGAAAATCCTGCAAAGGACGGCTTAGGCAAAACTTAGACCACAAAAGAAAAAAAGAACTATGTAAATGACTTGATCCTTCATATTTGAGGGTACGTAGGTAGCTTGATTCAAATTGTCAAGTTCAATCATACAACAAAAAAAAAGTCCTTTGAACCTAGTTTTGGTTCAATTCTTTCAAAGTCTCAAAATTTTCAAAGACATTTGGAGAAAGTGTTTTGCAAATATTTTATCAAGCCATGCAAAGTTGCAAACAAAATCACCAAGGATCATCTCAAAGTACAACATGCAAAGGTGTAAGCAAATTTAGCACCGAAAGCATATCAAGATTCAAGACTTGCCTACTTGCTACACTTCAAATTGTGTACGTAAACAAGTCTTGAGGGGGCATTTATAGAGCAAGAAATTTCGGCCAATCAGAAATTTTATACAAATTTCTTTTGAGAATTTATCCTTAAATTTATTGGATATTTTCTAAGGAAAAATGGTAGATAAATATGACATATGGTCTGACCAATTAAATTTCAATGTTTAATGATTTGACCAATCAAAATTAAGTTGTGAGTCATCATAAAATCTCTAATTAAATTGAGATAATTGGTAAAAAAAAAATTGCATCATCTGGCCAATCAAATCTCAAGGTTTCAAGCATTAACCAATCAGAATTTACTGTTGTGTCATCTTATTTATGTCTAATTAAAATTAATTATTTAGAGATAAATAACAAGGAGAAATTAAGTTATCTTTAAACTCTTCATCCCCCACTATAAATACCAAGCTCCCAAGTCATTTTCAACACACATAATTCAGAAAGCAGAAAAGCTCTGAAGTAGA
The DNA here is from genome assembly GCA_001974805.1 of Corchorus capsularis. Classification (NCBI taxonomy): domain Eukaryota; kingdom Viridiplantae; phylum Streptophyta; class Magnoliopsida; order Malvales; family Malvaceae; genus Corchorus; species Corchorus capsularis. The sequence continues at coordinate 8,967 of AWWV01007135.1, forward strand.
AAAGATGTGAAGTATTTTCAGATGTTCTTATTCTGATCTTCACCAAAGGTTAAGAAATCATTATTTCGATCTTCACCAACACATTCAGAGGAGATTATTTTCGTTTGTTCAAGATTGAGTCATCGAGATCCTTGAATTAAATTATCAATTCAAGATTGAGTCATCGAGACCCTTGAATTAAATTATCAATTCAAGAACAAGTCATCGAGATCCTTGAATCGAATTATTATCAATTCAAGATCAAGTCGTCAAGATCCTTGAATTAAATTATCAATTCAAGGTCAAATCGTCAAGACCCTTGAATTAAATTATCAATTCAAGGTCAAATCTAACCATATTGTTTGATTTAACGGTAGATCCATCAAATTATATCATAAGCCGTGGCTCTAAATCCACAATCATCAAGATCATAAAATAAAACAGAGACTCGCTTAATATCTAATCAAGAACAAATATCAAATTATAAGCACAAAAATCTCAGCATAATCAATTCATTGAAATCACCAAAGGATCAGAAGTATTAAGGATTTAGCTAGCATAAGAAAACTTACAAGACTTGAAGAACAAATTCCTCCCTTGATGGCACAAGGGATATCGCACCCCTCTTCTTGAAGAAGGGGTGTCGAAACCCTTAGGAAAAACTAGAAGAAAAACTAGAGAAAAGTAGAAGAAATGAAATTATAAGAGTTGTGATTAATATCCTCTAGGGTTACATAAGGCGCCTATTTACAGTAGACTAATTAGACTCCAAATAGACTTAGGAATAGCCTAGGACAGGTTAGAGTTGACTTGGTCTCCAAGTTGGCTTAAAAGTCTTCCTAGAGTCGAAATCCAAGTGAAAATAGGATTCTAGAAAATTCTGAAATCCTCATAAACTTCGACAGCAATTTCGGGCCTGAAGATGGCAGAACCGAGCTTTGGACTTCAAATGAAAGTTGTAGATCTCGGAATTAGCTTTCCAACGGCTACTCACAGGCCTAAAATGGAGATCTGAGTAGAAAGTTATGGTCCTTTTACCGAGACTACGCTGAATCCTAATCCAACTAGGACTAGTATCGGGATATTGTGGGATTTGGATATTTCTTTGGATATATGCGGCACAAATTGGGATTTTAGCTCCAATTGTGGGCTTATATGGGCTGAGTATTATCCCATATAAAATATCCAATAATTCCAAAGCTTCCGGGCTTCTTCAGGGCTTGTCTTCAATCCTTCGCAATTAAAGCTCAAATCTTCAATTATTGCTTATTGTGATAATTCTTCAATGGTCTTCAATTCTTCAAATTATCTTCAATAATCTTCAAACACGAACTTCGATTCTCCAAATCTTCACTACAAATTACTAAATCCATATTTGAGTCAAAAGTCATCAAAATAACTCCAAAAAGAGTGAAAAACAACAAGTTTCCACTTTTCTTCTCTTGAAGACCTAAAAAGACAAATACTTATAAAATAGGGTAAAAATACACATAAAAGTAGTAAAAAACATAGAAAAATGATCATAAAAATAGGGTCTTTTTTGCCTCGATCACCAAGCTTTTAAGAAACTAGGAAAGGGAAATCGACTGCAAGAACAACCGGTAATACTCATATCCCATTATGTAATTTTTAGTCTTTTTTTGTAAATGAAAAATGAAAAGCAACATAATGTAACCAAATGAAAACCAATATTCTTTTTGTGATTTTCACTATTACATTTTTTGTGCTTTTGTAACCATAGAATTTGTAAACTCTTTTATTTTAAATAATTGGCAAGAAATGGTACTAATTTCCCATACCCAAATGCAAGCCCAATATCCAAATCCAAGCCCAAAATTGAATTAATCAAAGAAAATTCAAGGTTCAAAATGGTAACAATACAAGCCCACAAGCAAATAATCAACAAGAAAGGATTGAGCTAGTTAAGCAAAATAAGTCCAAATGGAATCGGTGAAATAGCCCCAAGCCAATTGGTCCCAAAATAGAAGAGAAAAGTAGCTTTATTATGTGATGTAGATGCAATTTTTGTATTTTTTTTTAATTTCTGTATGCAAATGATGGAATGCAACATGCCAATGAAATGCAAAATCGAATTAAATATGGTAAAATGACAATATGGACTAATCCACTAAAATGCTAAAAATGGACAAGTAATGACCAAAATGCCCTTGATTTAAATTAAAGGATATATGCCAAAAATGGGTGTCTACACTTCGTTACCTTGAATTTGGCTCTCTTTATGTGAGAAAGTATTTCAAACTTTATGATTTATAAAGATCCGACATCGCTCTTCATAAAGAGAATGCCTCCAAATCATCAAGGCAAACATTGTAGTTGCTAACCATAGTCATGATATGTGTAATTCGTCTCATGTTTCCTTAGATGTCGATAAGCATAAGTCATAAATACTCCAATTTACATCAAGACACACTCCAATCCCCGCTTTAAAGTTGCAATATGCACCTCAAATTCACTTTCACTAGTAGAAATTTTAAGCATTGGGCTGGAAGTAAGGCGATTCCTAAGTTCTTGAAAGCTTTTCTCACAGTTATCATTTCATTTGAATTTAACACTTTTCCGAATTAATTGAGTTAATGGTGCAGCTATAATTGAAAACCCTTCAACAAATCTCCAGTAATACCCAGCTAAACCCAAGAAACTTTGAGTTTCAGTGACACTTTTCGGTCGACCCCCTCAAAATAGTTGTAGGCTATTGGTTAGTCCAAAGGCATTAATGAAAATTTATAATGACCATACCAAGTTCGAAAAACAGTCTTTGGAATATCACAATCCTTAATCTTCAAAGAATTGTATCCTGACCGAAGATCAATCTTCGAAAATACACTAGCTCCATGTTACAGTTCAGTTGCCGTTAATTAATGCACAACTAGCTCCATTTGATGTACTTATAGATTCCTTAATGCAGCGATGGCTATAATCATTCTAATAAGATTTATTCTCGTCACAGAAGAATAAGTATCGAAGTAATCTAAGCCTTCTCGTTGTTTGTATCCTTTCATTACACTTTATATTTATCTATTGTACCATTAGGTTTCAATTTCCTTTTAAAGATACATTTAGATCCTAAAGGTTTGCAACTTGGAGGAAGATCCACCAACTCCCAAGTGTGATTTTGTAGGATGGAATCAATTTCACTTTGTATTGCTTCCTTCTAAAAAGAGGTCGTTGGTGGAATTCACGGCCTCAATATAGTTTTGTGTTCTTGCTCTAACAAATAAGTTAGATAATAATTTCCATATGATTTTTCTACTCTTGCTCTTTTGCTACGTCTTGGTTCAATTTCTTTTTTCGAGTCATGACTATCATCATCATGATTTTCTTGATTCATAGTCTCATATGTTCACTTTGATGAAACTGCTTCATGATTTGACTTATACAAAAATACATTTTCGAAAAGTGATACAATTCTAGATTTCATTATCGTGTTCTTGTGTATATCCAGAAATTTTGAAATATGCACAAGGAACCAATAAACACTACTATTATGTGCATAGCCAATGAAAACATAGTCCACTATTTTATGACCTATCTTTGTTGTCCCTGGTGTTGGAACTGCCATTTTTGCAAGACACCCTCACACTCACGAGTATTTTTAGGATGGTCTCTTACCTTTTCATAACTCATAAAGAATTTTGTCTTCTTTCTTTCTAGATACCCTATTTAAAAGGTAAATTACTTGACAAATTGGCTTCACCGCACATATTTTGAGGTAACCATGAACTTAACAACATCACATTCATCATTTCTTTTAAAGTGAGATTTTTCTGTTAAGAAACACCATTCGATTGAGGTGAATAAAGTTGAGTTGCTTCATGTCCTATTCGGTGTTGTGCACAGGAGACAGCAATAGGTATTTCATATTTGCCACCTCTATCACTTCTTAATCTTCTTATGAAGTTGATTTTCAACTTCATTTTTATTGAGAATAAATTTCTTTAAAGTTTCACCTTTGTTTTTTAGCAAATATGCATAACAGTATTTTGTATAATCATCAATAAAGGTAATAAAATATTTATTACCATTACTTGTTTCCACGAATTTCAGATCGCACACATCACTATGAATCAATTCGAGGGGTTCAATATATCTTTTAATTGTTTGAAAAGATGACCTTATTAATTTTGTCTCAACACAAATTTCACATTTTTGCTTCAAATTGATTTGGAAAGAGGGCATATGGTTCAAGTTAATTAATCTATGCAATGTGTCATAATTAACATGACGTAGCCTACCATTCCATAAATTTGAACACTCGGTCAAATAAATAGAAGAATATGAAGTATTTCCATTATTCTTCAAAGTAATTACAATAAATTTAAACTGGCCATTAGTCGCATACCCTTTTCCTACATACATCCCATTTATGGACAAAATAACTTTATCATATTAAAACACCATGCAGAAATCATACTAGTTGAGGAGGGACACAGAGACTAGATTCTTGTGAATCTCAGGTTTATAGAGAACATCGGTCAGGGTCACAACCTTTCTAGAGGTCATTTTGAGCAGCATCTTTCCTTGCCCCACAACAGCTGATTAGGTAGAGTTTTCCATGTATAGCTTCTCCCATTCAATTGGAGTGAAGGTAGTGAACATGGTCTTGCTAGTGGAGACATGTCTTGTAACACCAATGTTGATCCACCATTCCTTAGGGTTACAGTCAGCCATGTTCACTTCAAAAATCATACCAACCTTGTCAATGTCATCATCGGAGACATCATGAGCAACCATGTTGGCTTCTTTCCTTTTTGGAAGCCTACAGTCGGTGGATTTCTGGCCCAACTTTAAGAATATCCTAGAATATAATATGAAGTAAGACTGCATTTAATGTGAGTAGATAAATAAGCGATATACATTTTCTTGAGTTCTCAACATGAAATGGGTTACATTTCAAACCTAACATATTTGTTTCAACCGAATCCATTTAGTGCATTAATAAGTAATTGAATCAAATATTTCAAACAATGCAAAGGATTTCCATGCCCTCAAGGAAATTAGATGGTCCACAATAGTAAATAAATATTTCCCCTAAATTGCAAACAGTCGCAATATGCCCTTTGTGAAAAAAGAAATATTCTCATTAGATGTAGACCAATATCCTTCGACTACATTTATCTGAAGAAGGTGATAAGCACAAGCCTGAAAAATGCCTCTTGATTTCCATGGCTCCAGCACCTGTGGACTAACCATTGCTCAACTACATGTCATGGCACTGATATTAGGTTATCTAGTTAATGCATTTAAAAAGTGGAAAGCTCTTAGTAGGCCACGTGGCTTTGCAAGACATTGTGTAATTCTCGTACTCATCTGTTGTGTTTGAAGCCGCTTTTGTCAAAAAGTTCAATTTTATTTATTGAATATGCAATCTCTAAGAAAGAGAGAGATTACCTTAATGTTATAGTAAATTATTGTCTCTCTTAATCAATGTTGAATGTGAAATTCTATTTCCAGTGCATTATGTAGTTGGATATGCAATAGTTATGTGGATGCATTATTATTAACAATGGAGAAATGATATATGTGAAGATGATGTGCCAAATCAATAAATAGTACAAGTAATTGAATATTGTTATATGAATATTTGACAAGAGCAATACTCATTAGCAAATATATAAAAAATTATTTTTCTATACGTAAATATAAAAATTATTTTAATATCATTATTCATTTTTACTTTTCTTCTAATTGAATGAAAGATAATTTTTTTATTTTGAAAATAATAAATTAATTCAATTAAAAATATGTAATATTAAACGTTTTATCTTAAGGTTGTTGAATGTGGCACAAGCATTTAGTGATTAAGGTTTTCAAAATGTCAAAACATTTAACAAGTATCAGAGCACAACCACTTCAAATATTTCATATTGTCAACCACTAATAAATTGGATATGGAATAAATTGTCTACAACCATATATGGCACTCAACTGTTTTTAGTTTATTATCAGATTTCAGATTTTAAGATTTATTTTATTGTGCAGTGATCAGACCAATTATGCCCTATTTTTGTGATCATTTTCCTATGTTTTTAGGAGATTTTATGCTTGATTATGTATGAATAAATCTTATAATGGCAATATTTGTGTTCATAGGTCTTGAAGAGATGAAAAGTGCAAAATATGATGATTTTGCCACTTTTTGGAGCTATTTTGATGGAAATATGACACAAATTATTCAAGTGGATGTTTCAACGAAGATTTGTAGATTCAATGCTCGTAATTGAAGAATCTTTGAAACTGCATTGATGCTTAAGGAAACCATGAAGATAATAGCTACAAGTTTCCAAGGTGAAGAGATTAAGAACATTGATGATTGAGTCAAGAAGAGAAGATATTCTGACAAGTTGCTAGTTGACCTGGGCGCATATGCTAACAGCCTGGGCATGTCAGCTGGGCGCCCATGAACTATCGGGCTACCAAATTAGCACGCAACCATTGTGTCTTCCTCTTGAAGCTACTCCAATTGAATCCGATTTTCGCGACACTTTGGGAGGAAATTCGTAACTTTCTTTACAAAGGTCTGATTGAGATGATTCAAAATGTGTTGGAAAGCTTACTCAAAAATCTACAATTTTGCTGAAGACCGTAAGACCAAGGTTTTCCATTAAGATGGTTAAAAATGCCCCTGAAGATTTCGGACTGAAGTAGTTTTAGGTCAGACTTCGGTTTTCACATGTTTCATCCCATGAAGTTATCCTAAACCGACTTGGAGACCTCTTCAACTGCTAAGCACAGCCCTAGGGTTAGTTTAAGTCAATCCTAACTCTAATTGGAACCCTAGGTAGCCTAAAATACCCGCGTAAGTAGAAACCCTAGATATAATAACAATCTTAATAATTCTTAGATACAACTTTTTACTCTTATAAGGTCTGCGTTTTCTCTCTTTCTCCTTGGGCAGTCGCCCAAGGCTGGGAGTTCTCTGTAAGTTTTCTATTTCATTATTAGTTTTTATGGATTCCACTGAATTCATGAGTGGCTAATCCTTTATACTTTCTTTCCTTTGGTGATTTCAATCAATTATTTATGGGGAGATCTATGTTCTTTATAATTTGATTTGTTTATCTTGTTTGAATAATTTATCAATCCCTAGCTTTATTTTATGATCTTAATTGTTATTGAACGAATTGATCACTAATTCTTTAATCGTTTGGATCTATTGCTATATTAAACTTGGCGAAAAGCTATGTTCCTAGGTTTAATAATTGGTAGTTAATGATTGATATTTCAATTGGATCTAATGAAAAGTTATGTTCTTTGGAGAAGATTATTTGGTGACAAAGATATGTTTTTCTTGTCTTTGTACTTTGCTGAAATTATGAGTAGATCTTAATGCTTTATTCTTTATAGATCTTAAGGTAAAGTAGTAAAGGTTTATTTAGATTAGAAGGGATTAATTGCGAAAAGTTATGTTCTAGTTAATCTAATATGCAATGCAGGGAATTGGGAAAAGTTATGTTCTCTTTTCTGCTGGCCAATTATTTAATTAGAAATTATTGAAATAGTTAGGTTGATGTTTTATTCCTTTTGAAAGTTGATGCCTAAGTTTTAGGATAGATTGATTTAGGGTAAAATATGATGCTTGCCTATTTTGATAATATTCTTGTCAAATTCATATTTTGTGTCGATGATCCATATCATTATGGATTGAAATCTATCATTGGAAAGGAAGTATATTTTTAGTTAATAGTTTTCTTAATTAATTTTATAGTTTAATTTTACTTTACTTTGTTTTATACTTTTAATTTTTAATCCCCAAATTTCTTTAAATGTTTTTGAGTGCTTTCTTAGAGTGTGTTGTCTTTGATTATCGTTTCCACCCTTTTCTATGGGAACCGACACCTACTTGCCCTAGCTACTTGTTAAGGTTTTGTGGGAATTTATCTAGTGTTTTGTTGATGAACGATCATGCAAATAAATCAAAAAAAGGCAAAACTAATGACCTTACAAAAAAAATAATTTTCAAGTCGAAATATCAAAAAATTAGAACCGCACTAAGATTCGAGATTTTAGAAGCGACTCCTATTACACTCACACAATATAGATTATTGTGTATTCTTAATTTAAGGAAATTCGGTTATAATTCCATCCCAATTAGAAAAGAATAGGTATTATCCACTATATAAGGTTGAAAAACATCTCATCCCTCCCCACTCTTCCAAACGAGGTCATCAATTCGAAATTCAAAGCCCCTTCCGAACCCTCAATACCGACACCCAAAATCAGTCATGGTTCCAATATTAGCCATCTGCCTCATCCTGTCCATCATTTTTGTAATTCTCTCCGCAATTGTTCTAGCCATACTGTATTATAATGTTGAGTATGAACCTGACAAGCTGCCCCTTGACAAGTTGCCTCCGAATAATTCTATGTCTCGAAATATTTCTATGCCTATTGACAAATTGGCGCGAAACGATTCTAGGTTTATGCTTGGCAAGCTGCCTGAACTTGACAAAGACTAGTTGAAGTTGCTTTAAAACGTTGCTGAATTTGCTTTGGGTGTTCTTATGGTCAGTAAACCATTTGGGGTATAAGAAATTATTTGGCTCGTTCGACCCAAGGTTAGACTATGCGATTCATGAATTTAATATGATGGTTAATCTAATATTATCAGTTTCCTTTGTGATATACATTATATTAGTTATATAATTAAGTCATAATAGCTTTGGAAAGACAATTTTCTCATCAATCGGATGATTGAATGAAGTACTCAAAAGTCAAATTTTACATCATTGTGAGTGTTGCTTCTTCATTCTCGTGCGAAAGCCTTTCATTATCGATGATGAACTTCTACTTGGTAACGAGACATACGTGGTTGAGGAAATCACGATTGAAGCAACAATAGTCAGAGAAGTGATTCAAGGAGATAAAATTGGACCACCTGTGAGAAAATGCAATTATTATATCCTAAAAAATGAGGATATAATTAGGGTATATAAGATTTTGGTGACTTGCTTTAAATAAGGTGACATATATTAACGAAGGGTATTTAAAATACCAGCAAGTTTTATTAATTAATCTCCCTAGTCCTTTTAGTTCATAGTTATCTATGTACTTTTTGTTTTAAATGAAATAATGATTCTTTTTCTTTTTTTGTAGGCATGAAGTGAAAAGGCATTGCTAAGAAAAAATTAGAAAAATATGTTGCCGACAATAAGTTATTTTCTAAAGTATATATATAATTAACATAGTTATTTACAAATAATTCGTACATATAATTCCTTACCTTTTTTCCGACATCTTATAATGTTTATCTTGTTGATAATTATTATTTGTTTCACGTCTCACTAATTTCTTCTGAATATGATGCTTGTTCGCAAACAATGTTAAGACATTAAAATGATTTTGAATGGGTCGATGCAAGTTTTTGCCAATGTTTAACTCTTTATTCAACCCTTCAACATCAACTTGCCTGAAAGCCTTCCTTTGCAACCTCGACAATGGATGTTAATTTTGTCCCATTGACAACCAATCAGCGTATTATGATTAATCTGATTATGGCTGTTGTCCTTGGTGTATACCACGTTTTGTGGTATTTCAACATTAAAAACAAACTGAAGACTGACAACACCCCAAGTTTTGCACCTACATGGATTGGATTATAGTATAACCTTACGTCTTCAATGTTATTTGCTTCTTCAAAAATCTACTTTTGCAAACAACAGAGCTATGGCCTCTGCAAACGGAGAGCTTGATAATGATGTCAATAAATGTTTAACAGCTCTAGCTTTTACAATTAATTTGGTCTGTATCTCAGGTGTGCCACATTACATCTCTGTAATAATTCTGACTATTCTAGGATTCATAGGCTACCTCTCCCACACAATTACAGCTAAACATTTTGCATTACTACATTTCATAGGAGTAGAAGAGCCTATAAAATTGAAGACAAAATTCAGGTAAATGACTCTGATATCTTTGTCATTGTTAATCACAGTGACTATACAGAATTGATAGAGGTAAGCTTAAAAGGCAAAAACGTTACCCCTTTACAGAAGCCAAGTGTAGACATTTCAAACTCAACTTTTAGAGTTTAAGATAAAAGTGGGACTTAGACTGATGATAACGAGGAGATTGCAAAGCTTGCTAAAATGGTATGTGATATCCTCCATCATCAACTCTCTTTTTCTCTGTCTCTCTCACTCTCCATACGTGATATCGAAAATACAATTTGCATCACTATATCCTTCTAGGATTTCAATTAGGTTGTCCTTTTGAACCTATATCTTGGAATCCCTAGTCAACTGGGTTGGGTTTCCTTAACATGAATTTATTCTCTAACAGACTTGAGTCTCATTCCCTTAGCCAACTTCTCAACTATCTCTATATTCAACCCTTCAACATCAACTTGCCTGAAAGCCTGCCTCTGCAACCTCTACAATGGCTGTTAATTTTGTCCCATTGACAACAAGTCAACGTATTAGCATTAATCTGATTATGGCTGTTGTCCTTGGTGTTACCACATTTTGTGGTATTTCAACATTAAAGACAAGCTGAAGAATGACAACTATACCGAGTTTTGCACCTACATGGATTGAACTATAGTAGAAGTGGTGTTATTTGCTTCTTCAAAAATCTACTTTTGCCAAACGATGGAGCTATGGCCCCTGCAAACGAAGAGGTCGATAGTGATGTCAATAAATGTTTGGCAACTATAGCTTTTACCATTAATTTTGTCTACATCTTAGGCTTGCCACATTACTTCTCTACAGTAATTCTGACTATTCTAGGATTCATAGGCTACCTATCCCACACAATTACCGCTAAGGATTTTGCATTACTACATTTCATTAGGAGTATAAGACCCTATAAAATTGAAGACAAAATCCAGGTAAATGACTCTGATATCTTTGTCATTGTTATTCACAGTGACTATACAAATTTGATAGTGGTAAGCTAAAAAGGCAATAACGTTATCCCTTTACAGAAGCCAAGTGTAGACATTTCAAACTCAACTTTTAGAGTTTAAGATAAAAGTGGGTCTTAGACTGATGATAACGGGGAGATTACAAAGCTTGCTAAAATGGTATGTGATATCCTCCACCATCAACTCTCCTTTTCTCTGTCTCTCTCACTCTCCATACGTGATATCGAAAATACAATTTGCATAACTATATCCTTTTAGGATTTTAATTAGGTTGTCCTTTTGAACCTATATCTTGGGATCCCTAGTCAACTGGGTTGGGTTTCCTTAACATGAATTTATTCTCTAACAGACTTGAGTCCCATTCCCTTAGCCAACTTCTCAACTATCTCTATATTCAACCCTTCAACATCAACTTGCCTGAAAGCCTGCCTCTGCAACCTCTACAATGGCTGTTAATTTTGTCCCATTGACAACAAGTCAGCGTATTAGGATTAATCTGATTATGGCTGTTGTCCTTGGTGTTACCACGTTTTGTGGTATTTCAACATTAAAGACAAGCTGAAGACTGACAACTATACCGAGTTTTGCACCTACATGGATTGTACTACAATAGAAGTGGTGTTATTTGCTTCTTCAAAAATCTACTTTTGCCAAACGATGGAGCTATTGCCTTTGCAAACGGAGAGGTCGATAGTGATGTCAATAAATGTTTGGCAGCTATAGCTTTTACCATTAATTTTGTCTGCATCTCAGGCTTGCCACATTACATCTCTGCAGTAATTCTGACTATTCTAGGATTCATAGGCTACCTCTCCCATACAATTACCACTAAGCATTTTGCATTGCTACATTTCATTAGGAGTAGAAGACCCTATAAAATTAAAGATAAAATCCAGGTAAATGACTCTGATATATTTGTCATTGTTATTCACAGTGACTATACAGAATTGATAGAGGTAAGATTAAAAGCCAAAAACGTTACCCCTCGACAGAAGCCAAGTGTAGTCATTTCAAACTCAACTTTTAGAGTTTATGATATAAAAGTGAGACTTAGACTGATGATAATGAGGAGATTACAAAGCTTGCCAAAATGGTAAGTGATATCCTCCACCATCATCATCATCTCTCTCTCTCTCCATACGTGATATCGAAAATACAATTTGCATCACTATATCCTTCTAGTATTTTAATTAGGTTGTCCCTTTGAACCTATATCTTGGGATCCATAGTCAACTAGGTTGGGTTTCCTTAACATGAATTTATTCTCTAATAGACTTGAGTCCTATTCCCGTAGCTAACTTCTCAAATAACTCTCTATTCAACTCTTCAACATCAACTTGCCTGAAAGCCTTCTCTTGAACCGCAACAATGGTTGTTAATTTTGTCCCATTGACAACTAGTCAGCGTATTAGGATTAATTTGATCATGGCTTTTGTCCTTCGAGTTACCACGTTTTGTGGTATTTCAGCATTAAAGACAAGCTGAAGACTGACAACCATCCCAAGTTTTACACCTACATGGATGGGACTATAATGGAAGCTTACGTCTTCAGTGTTATTTGCTTCTTCAAAAATCTACTTTTGCCAAACTACAGAGCTATGGCCTCTGCAAACGAAGAGCTCGATACTGATGTCAATAAATGTTTGGTAGCTCTAGCTTTTACCATTAATTTTGTCTGCATCTTAGGTGTGCCACATTACTTCTCTGCAGTAATTCTGACTATTCTAGGATTCATAGGCTACCTCTCCTACACAATTACCGCTAAGCATTTTGCATTACTACATTTCATTAGGAGTAGAAGACCCTATAAAATTGAAGATAAAATCTAGGTAAATGACTCTGATATCTTTGTCATTGTTATCGACAATGACTATACAGAATTGATAGAGGTAAGATTAAAAGCCAAAAACGTTACCGCTCTACAGAAGCCAAGTGTAGACATTTCAAACTCAACTTTTAGAGTTTATGATAAAAGTGAGACTTAGACTGATGATAATGAGGAGATTGCAAAGCTTGTTAAAATGGTAATTGATATCCTCCATCATTATCATCTCTCTCTCTCCATATGTGATATCGAAAATACAATTTGCATCATTATATCCTTTTAGGACTATTGGATACCTTTTGCAATGCAATCCATGATTTCGAGCTTATCGTTAATACCTAAGTATTTTTTACGATTGTTGTCCAATGGTCCGCAGTCAGATTACTCGTAAATCTACTGAGTTCACTAATCGTATAAGCAATATCCGATCTAGTGCAACTCATAAAGTACATTAGACTTTCGATTATTCTCGAGTATTCTTTTTAAGAAATAGTTTTTTCTATATTCTTAGCTAGATGGAGAATTGTGTCTAATGGAGTTCTTGCAATTCTGGAATCATCCCTGTTCCATCTTTCAAGGATTTGATCTACAGTGTGACTGATTTAAAACAGTGCCTTCTAATGTTCTTTTGATTTTAATTCCTAAAATCACATCTGCAAGTCCCATGTCTTTCCTGTCAGATATTGAATTTAACGTATTTTTAGTCGGTTTGACCTTTTTGTCATTACGACCAACAATTAGTATGTCATCTACATAGAGGCAGAAAATGACATAGCCTTTTTTTTTTGGTCTCCTTTGTATAGACACATTTATCACACACATTTATCCTAAAAAATGAGGATATAATCTGGGTGTATAAGATTTTGGCGACTTGCTTTAAATAAGGTGACATATATTAATGGAGGGTATTTAAAATACCATCAAGTTTTAGTAATTAATCTCCCTAGTCCTTTCAGTTCATAGTTATCTATGTATTTTTTGTTTTAAATGAAATATTGATTCTTTTTATTTTTTTGTAGGCATGAAGTGAAAGGCATTGCTAAGAAAATATTAGAAAAATATGTTGCCAACAGTAAGTTATTTTGTAGAGTATATATATAATTAACATACTTATTTACAAATAATTCCTACATAAAATTCCTTAGCTTTTTCCCGACATCTTATAATTTTATCATGTTGATCATTATCATTTGTTTCAGGCATCACTGATTTCTTTTGTCTATGTTGCTTGTTCGCAAACAATGTTTAAACATTAAAATGATTTTGAATGAGTCGATGCATGTTTTTGCCACTGTTTATTTGTGCAAGGTGGAATGGGGTTGCAGTGGCAAATCTTTTATGTCATGCAAAACTACAACATTAGCTCTCGTTTATGAGGGCTTGTGTTTTTCTTTTTTGTGTGTGTATGTGGACTTTTTAATGCCTATTTTTGAAATGTAATACAGAAGAAATATCGCCACAACTATATGCCATGGCACTGATACTATGTTTTCTAGTGAAACCATTTAAAAAATCGGAAACTTTTAGTAGACAATACACGAGGTCTTGCAAGACACTATTTCATTCTCGTACTCCTTTGTTGAGTTTGAAGCCGCTTTTGTCAAAAAGTTCAATTTTATTTATTGCACAAGATTTTGGCTTGCGCCAAATGGCGCGGGTTGTTTGTTGTGCATATTCATTTTATTTTAAATGTGAATATGTTGTGTGTGATTAGTCATTTCAGATTAATGTTTTGCAAAGATTTGAAAATTATATAAGTCGATGAATTGGTGATTAAAGGGGGTGAGATTAGTTATTTTAGTTGATTTTTTTTTCTGGAATAGCAGAGGAAATCATATTATTGGACGGAATAGGTATGGTTGTTTTTTTATGCTTACAATTTGATCTCTCGATGGAGGAAATACCCAATTGATGTTCAAAATTGTCGACGATGTCGCGAGTTGGAGTAAGGAGATGTTGTTTTGTTGGTAGTCTAAATATGTGTAAATAGAATAATTTAATGAACATATTTATAAGTAAGATGGAGCAAAGATTATAAAAAACCATTAGGAATTAAGGTATAGAGTAATTAGAAGAGATCTCTTGTTCTTCATGGTGGTTTGGTTTGGTGTGGTTAGGATGGTAGCTTGAATGAATAGTTGTTACTATAATGGAGTTACAATCTTGTAACTCAAGCCCAAACGGGCTGGGGAAAAAAGAAAAGAAAAGAAAAAAAAAAAAACAAGCCCATTACCTACAGGACCAAAGGTTACCCAAGCCCAAGTGGTAGCCAAAAAAGTGAGAAAAAAAAAGGCAGACGTGTCAGCTGTTGGGGCGCTTGGCAGAAAAGAAATGTGTCAAGAGAGGGTGGGGGCTACGTGGCAAATAGTGGAAGCCTCACATGACTCTCTTAAATGGGAAAAAGGTTTGATATACAATCTCTGAGAGAGAGAGAGATTGCCCTAATGTTATGGTAAATCATTGTCTACTTTTTTTAATCAAATTTGATCTTCAATAATCATCAAAAGATCCCCTCCATGTTTTACAGTCCAAGATCCAATAATGAAGGTTACCTAATTTAGGGGAACCACAGTGGCCATAGAAGGCAATCATATCTGTTTGGTAATTATCTTCTAAATGCAAGATCTTCAAAATATACATACCACCTTAAAACCTAAACTCTGGCAAAAAATAAACTTCAAACCCTAAAACAACCTCTAAATAGGCCTCTTAAAACCTAAACAACCTCTTAAATAGAGGATTGAAAAGATCATGAAAAAATAACTCAGTTAACATCTTAATCAAGAAGAACTTGAACTTGCTATCAGAAGTAAGGTAGTCAGCGAACATTTCACAACATTTCTCAGCAATCCCCAAAGATCCAAGTTTGCAAAAAAAATGTTCATAACAATTTCTTCAAAATCTAAAGAAAAACTCGGAATCATCCTTCCAATGACGATCAACCACAGTTATATGCAAACGGGTATTAAGGTTACCACTATAACAGTAGACATCCTTAATGACTTGACCATATGATGGATCTTTAAAGAGTATGGATTTGAAATGTTTCGTCCAAGAGAAACCTTTGAAGAACTTGACTAATTCTGGATTTCTTGTGAGCTCATATAATGCATCTTGTTCTTTTGATGCATGATGCCACAACTCATTGAAAATTTTTAGATACATTTCTGAATCCCAAAAAATTGGATGCGATTTCATGAAATCTCGGTTCACCAAAAATTGCTCAAGATAAGTGCAAAGTATCTCGAAATTTCTGACTTCATTGGAGAGAATACCATCCTGCCACATTTCTAGTTTGATCTTTAGTATACAAAAGAGGCAAAGGATCTTCAACCAGCAAAATTCCATCTGTATTAAACATAATGGACTCAAGTTTAAGATGCTTAACCCATGAAAACCAGGTTCCAGACCCAATAAAAAACAAAAAAACATTAAAACATTAAAACTTGAATTTAAATCTTAGTCTATAATTGAGAACAAAGAAACATTAAACTTTGAATTTTTAAATCCTAGCCTATAATTGGAATAAAATCCTACCTTACGACATAGAATTGGAATGAATAGTATTTCTCCTCCCCACCAGCTGATACGAATCTAGTTGTATTAAATTCAAATCTATCCTTGAACTCCTCCAAAGAGCTACTTGAAACTTCAACTTCTAGATTTGATGAGGTCGACAACCTTAGCAAGCTTTTCCTCTTCGTTCGTTAGTTCAAGATGATCAAT
Source organism: Corchorus capsularis (assembly GCA_001974805.1). Lineage (NCBI taxonomy): Eukaryota > Viridiplantae > Streptophyta > Magnoliopsida > Malvales > Malvaceae > Corchorus > Corchorus capsularis. The sequence goes on from AWWV01007135.1 coordinate 25,379, forward strand.
TAGACCTGCAATTGACAACCCTAGATCACAAAATTCACAAACTACTAAGTAATCACAACCTAATTGTTTGCTAGCACTCTACAAGATTGAAGAACCCTAAGTATGCTTAAACTAAAACAATGAAGCTAAATTCTCAAAAGAACTCGCTTTATTGATTGAAAACTTAACTTGTGTTTACAAGAGGGGGTTGGTCCCTTTATATAGGCATAGGGAACGCTCATCCAAATCCTAAAGCCTTTAGGCGGCTTACATAAAAGAAAGGACAAGGAAAGAACCTAATCCAAGTCCTACTAGGAAAAGTAAATAACAAAGCATAAATAACCAAGGATTAATTGAACTTAGTCAAACAAGGCCCAATCCTAATGTCTTCTAAACATAACAATAAGTTAATCTAAGATAGAATTAAGGGCCATAATGGCCGAATTACACAATAAATCATAATCATCCATCGATTTCAAGCAATGTGATGAGCTTGGAATCGATGGGAATATTCTTGCCCAAATCTTCATCAAACCTCTTCAATGGTCTTCAAGTCTTCAAGATGAGTTCGAACAAGGCCATTAATTCATCCTTGAATCTTTTAGCTCTTGCTCTAGTCATCGGACCTAATGGCATTTTAAATGGATCAAATGGCATCTTTGGCATCTCCTTGGTGCTTGAAACATATTGTGTGATATCATCATCATCTTTAAGCTTATCCATGCTTCATTGCAACCCATGCTCATCCTATCCATGATCTCCATTGTAAGCCTTTGGCGCATCATCCCCTCTCCCTTGAAAAGGATTTGTCCTCAAATCTGCATCACTATCAAACAAAGATAAGTCTGCAACATTAAAGGTAGCACTTACATTACCATATTAACTAGGAAGGTCTAGCTTGTAGGCATTGTTGTTGATTCTCTCCAAGACTTGGAATGGACCATCTCCGCAAGGTAACAGCTTAGACTTCCTCTTTTCAGGGAACCTTACCTTCCTTAAATGCAACCAAACCCAATCTCCAGGTTCAAACATAAGCTCTTTGCGCCCATAATCTGTCGTCAACAATCATAAAAATAATCCCCACAAAAATCTAACTAAGTAGATAGGACAAGCAAGGTCGAATCCCACAGAGAATGGGAATAAACTTATCCCAAGAATAAATCTTATCTATATTTCTGTTTTAAAACAGAAAATAGGGGATTAAAAGGATTAATTAAAAGAAAGCAAATTAAATAAAAATAAAGAAAAATAAATTAAATCTAACTCTATAGCAAATTATAAAGAAAACAATAATTAAAAGGCATACTTCTTCTCCGATGGTAGAATTCAATCAAATTAACTATGGATCCTAGATTAAGAAGATGAATTTAATATTTTATCCTTGATGAAACTGGTTTAGGGAAGCCCTAACATGTATCACTACAAGAGAAAAGATAGTGTTCTGACGACAAATTAGGAATAAAATTTTCCTGCTCCAAATCAGGAACGGGAAACGTCAAAAAATAATGTCGTTCCAAATGGCGTTCCAAATATTAGGAATGAAAAGTCTCACTCCTAAATCCATTGCAAGTTTTTGCGCCGTTGCGCGGGAAACAAGTTTATGGCGGGTAATCGATTATTGTTAGAAACCCCGTTCCAGATTTGGAACGAGTTTTGGAATGACATTTTGGAGCGGGTTCAGGAACGGGTTTAGTTTTTTTTTTTTTACAAAAAAAATTAGAGTTTCAGCCAAAACGTTGCGTTCGCTATTTTCAATTACCCAGGTAGATTTTATAGTCGTCCACGTGTCCGTTCGCTCCAAGAAGATGAGTTAAAGGTCGCTCACACGTACATCTTACGAAATTGTCCAGAAGTAGAACCTTATTTCGAGTTAAGAATTATTAATTTTTTTGCTATTTAAGTCAATTCTTATTAATTATGCTTTACTGTTAGTATGCATGTCCTTAATTGGGATCTTCTATTGGTTTACCTTGCAGGATGTTTGTGAACTATTTAAAACGAGAAGTTCATACTTTCAAGTCAATTGACGTAGCAATTGATGTGCATTTCCCCGAATGGTTTAAGCTATTTGTAAGTTTTACTTTCTTGTTCTTGTTTGTAGTTTTACCATTAGTTTTGGTTTCTTGTAATTACCAACTATTTACTTAGTACAAATGGTTTTGATTACAGGTTCTTACCGAGGAAAATGGAGTAACCGATCAAATATTGCGAACGCTTGCTTGGGGTCCAACTCAATAAGCAACATCATGGCCTGCATACTTGGTCAACAGTTACAATTTTCACACCGTTGCATATGGTCGAGGGAAGGCGATAATGAATAGTGGAATTTGCGTCCGAAACTCCGATTCAAATGACCCATCATCAAATTTTTATGGTTATTTGAAAGATGTTTTGCAGATTGAGTACTCGGGGTCCACTATGCGAATGACTGTTGTGCTTTTCGAAGGTGATTGGTTTGATCCTATAGCAGGAATGAAAGTTCACTCCTTGTATAAGTTGGTAGATGTTAATTGCAAAATATTATATAGGAAATACGATCCCTTCATATTAGCACAACAAGCAATTCAGGTGTATTACTGTGATTATCCGAGCATGAAGAAAGATATGGTAGATTGGATGGTTGTATGCGAGATTAAGTCTGGAAGAGTGATTGATTCAAATTCTATGGAAAATGAGGCAGAGGATGTCACTGCGTACCAAGTAGAAGAAATTCAGCATGCCTTCTCAGTTAGTACTTCAGAACAAACACCATCTCTGTTTGATAAGCTACAAGGGATTGAGTTAGAAGTTGATTTAGGTGTATTGCCACAAACGATTCCATCTGAATTGTTGTCGGATGAAGAAGAATTTCAGTTTACGGAATCATCAGATGAAGATGATGAAGATGATGAAGATGCCTATTAAACAAAGCAGCTTGTTAGTAAGCCTATGAGTTTTAATTTGGACTTATAAGTAATGATATAAATTAAGGAAAATTTCAATTTATGTTTATAAATTATGGTTTTGCAATTAAATGTAGTAGCTTGTTGGTAAGCCTATGAGTTTTAATTTGGACTTATAAGTAATGATATAAATTAAGGAAAATTTCAATTTATGTTTATAAATTATGGTTTTGCAATTAAATGTAGTAGCTTGTTGGTAAGCCTATGAGTTTTAATTTGGACTTTTATAATTATTAATGATATAAAATTAAGGAAATTTTCAATTTATGTTTATGAATTATGGTTTTGCATGTGGAAATGTATTGGAATGGAATTATGATCCATAAACCCGTGCCTAACAAAATTTAAACGGCAGGAATTAAAAGCGCCAAGTGAAATTTTGGGTTTTACAAATCAAGTTTTGGGCCTTTTGGTAGTTGTTTTGGAGGGTTTAGGGCACTTAGAAAAAGTCACATATAAATACATTCTTAGGATATTTCATATTCTTTTAGCCTTTCCTTCTCACTGTAAAAGCCGTACTCCATGGAAACCCTTCTTCTAGCCTTTGCTTCTCACTGACGGCCTTGTTCGATTCCGACGCCGGTGGAGCCCCTCATCGCCGGTATAAAAGGAACAAAAGCCCTCATCTCCTTGATTCTGAAGGAACCAAAACCCAAATCCCCTTTTGCCCGACTATTAACACAGGTTCGACTCTTCCTCTCTTCCTTTCTTCTCCTTTTTCTTTTTCAAAATGATTTTACATCTTTTTTTGTCGTCTAAGTTTCAATATTTCATTTTGGGTTTCCGAATTTTGGAGGTTTAGGCCTGAATTTTTTTTTTCTTATTTCGTTGCTGACTTTCAACTTTTTAGAAAGTTCACTCCTTTTTTAATTTTGTTTCTCTTTTTTGCTATTTAGGTGAGTACTAAAGCTCTTTGGTGCTAATCTATCGACTTCATTGAAATGTAAGTTTTTTTTTAATCATGTATTTTATTTGTTTAATATGTATGTTATATATACTTCTTTTGTCATGTGGTTGAAATGTAAGCTCTTCGGTGTATTTTATTTGTTTAATATGTATTCTTGATTGAACGTTTATGATTAGCAAAAAGGAAATATGTTTTCACTTTTTTTGAGCAAAAGAGTTTCCATTGTTGAAAGCCACATTTCTGTGAAAAAAAAAAAAAAAGGATCGATGTTAGACATGGAAACCTTTATGCCCTTCACATATTTGTCAATGAATAATAGTAAGAGAGATCTAACCAAGAATCTATATAACTAGAGCTGTCAGACGGGCGGGTTCGGGTTCGGGTCATCTGGGTCCGAGTCAAATGGGTCTGGCAGTTTTCTCGGGTCATTCGGGTCACGGGTCTCGGGTTGGGCGGGTTCGGGTTTTGGCCTCGGGTCACTCGGGTTTCGGGTCAAATGGATCAGCATTGAATTTTTTAATTTTCAATACTCAACTTTTTTAAATATATTTATTATTCGATTTATTTTATAAATAAGTAGAAACATTAGACAATCTATTATCAACGAAGTTTAGCGGATTATATATACAAGGTTGAAGGATAGAATACTTGATATGTGCCTCCTTAGATATTAATTTTGAATATTAAATACATAATTGATTACCAAGTGAGGTAGGTTTTGAATATTAAATATATAATTAATTATCAGGTGGGGTATGAGTCAACATTTTAAGCCGTTTGTGGAGTATAAAAAGTAAAAACACTATTGACAGTGTATTATTATAAATAAAATATTAGTTATGTAATATCTAAATTTATATTTTTTTCATTACTTCAATTATTATCATAAATTATTCATATAACTGGTTTAATTTTAGTGGTTATTCATATAATTATTGTTCATATAATGAATTTTAGCAAATTTAATCATGATTTATAATAGGTAAAATTATAGCAATAATATAAATTGTATTGAATAAATGATGATTTAGAATAAGTAAAATTATAAATTTTATTGAATAAAAGATAATTTTAGTTTATAATATTCTCAGGTCATTCGGGTTAACTTCTCGGGTTTTTCGGGTTTCGGGTTATACGGGTCTCGGGTCACTCGGGTTACGGGTCATTCGCGTTTCGGGTCATCTAGGTTACGGGTCATTCGGGTCTCGGGTCATCTGGGTTGCGGGTCATTCGGGTCTCGGGTCGGGCGGGTTAGGATCGTTTACTTTTTCTTGTCAAATCAGGTTGGACAGGTTCGGGCAGGTTGGGCGGGTTCTCGGATTCGGGTCAGCTTTTGACAACTCTATATATAACAGATATGAGCCATGTAGCCTTGGTGCATTGTTATCTGTTCATGACTCAACTTGGGGACTTGGTTCAAGAAAAAATCATAGTATAGATTATTTAGTCTCCTGTTGGAAGTGACTTGGTGCACTATCATTTGAAACAATTATTTAAACTATATTATACTTAAATTGTGTGAAGGCTTATTATACATATATATAAGGTTGTTTTGTTTGATGCTTTGACTTTCACAAACTTGCTGATCATTTCATTAATTTGTTATTATTATGTATAATCATGTCAATATGTGCATGCATCTTAGTAATTCTTACCATTTAAGCAATAAAAGAAAACCTTAGATGGGCCACGTTTAATACTTTAGCAATATTTCCTTTTACTTTTGATTTCAATTTGTGATTCATACTTTAGCAATATTGCTTTTCGAAGGTGACGTTTTTGGTATTAATTATTTATCTAATTAATTAAAGTACTAAGTTGGCTATTCAGTATTATTTCAAGCTCTTCACTGAACTTTTACTCTTATTGCAAGAATTAGTAAATGACAAGCAGGGCGGCCTACGCTTGCACTGCTGTCATCTTCTTATTAGGGTTATATTTTTTGTAGTTGTTTAAGTCGATTCGTAAGGAGATATTGCATTGGCTATAAGTTATTCAGTTAGGAGAAACTCATACATCGAAACAAATAATTCTCATATATAAAGCAAAACAAATGACATCTCTTTCATTCCAAACGTGCATTACCTAAACTCTCCTCCATCTCTAGGTAATTCATCAAAATAAAGCTAATATTCTACTCCTCCATCTCTAGATAATTCATCAAAATAAAGCTAATATTAATTGTTGTTTGAAATATATGTTGATTATCTAAAATTTTTTTAAAAAAATAACATAGTACTATGCGGTCATTTTTTAATATTGATTACAATTGTTAAATTAATTGACTCGGGTAGGTGGAAGAATTTGGCTTCTACATAAGGAAAGCCTAATTTTTTGTAGTCAAGAAGCATGTATAATTGTCGTAGGAAAATTGAATTAGTTGAGAGCATTTGCAGGAGCATATTTAATTTACACAATGCATCACAAAATGATTGTACTTAGCATTTTCTAACTGTGCTTTTAGGAATGTGGAAATATACTAAACATAAGCAACTAATAAAAATCTCAATAAAAAGGAAGTCAAATGATAAATTAAAAAAAATTGTAAAATAAAAGAGGAATAAGGAAATGTTAAATTTAAGTATCAAATAATATAATCAACAAATAAATCCAGATTTACCTCAAAATGTTGTGCTAAGAAGTGAAAGCTTCCAACTTTAGGTTATGTCATCCTAAGGTGCTGCTAAATTAAATGGAAGGATCTTATCGACGTCCACCTGAAAATTTTAGGAAACAGAACGGAGTCCATGTGAAACCAATTCAGAGAAATGTAAGGGAAGAAGAAACCCGCCCAAATAGAAATGAAGACGAAAGGAAAACAGAACTGGAATGTCAATAGTTGATCCATGAATCAACCATTATTGCAGATACATTTATAGCACTAATCCTTTGGAGTTCTGGCAGAGGAGTTGAACCGGTAAATCTTAATATCCACACACAATTAATATGCAATTAAAACATACTTAACCATAAATATAAGAATAGTATATTACAAAAAAAGGGCAGCAGGAAAAGTAAGGGAGGAAATTCATCTAGAGACTTTTTAGTCACCCGAAAAGACCAAAAAAAGTCAAAAGCAGGTACCAAATTAATCCTCAATTTGGCCTTTAAGTAATTTCCATAGTCACTAAAAATAATATATAGTATATATTTGTGTACCTATTTGATTTTATTTAGAGATTCTTGTATTATGGACATTATTGCTAACTTTAATGAAACGGTGCTAGATGACTGGACGAGGAGATGGGGGTAACAAAAGGAAACCCCCAACTGAAAAGTCATTCCCCCCTGTTAAGACGATGACTTAACGTTGTATGGTTTCAAGACTGCTGAATTGGGTAGAGAGCCGTTCGATCATGAGTTGTTTACAAGAACACACGACTTGCATGATAAGTCATTCCCCCTGGTCGAGCCCGTATTACTATGGTAAGTCAATTTACATTTGATTAACTACAATGGTTTCTATTATGAGTTATGAATCTTGGTTTTCTACTAATGTGGGCACCTCACTGATGTTGTTTTGTTGTTGTTTTGGTGTTGCTTTTGTTATGTAATACTGTCATATTTTTTTTTATCATTTTATGTGTGGATATAAAACATGTTATTGTAAGTGAAAGATAAGCTTGAATTTATGGTGGTGTTGTTGGTATAGAACTGTAAAAATTCTACTGTTTTTCTATCATCCATGTAGTTTTTCTTTCTCCAACTTGGTGTTGAGTAGTAAATAATTTATTAATTTGGGTCTACTTTGAATCTTTCTTTTTTGACTTGTGTCTGTAGTAGCTTTGCATGCTGATATAGCCTTGTTTTGGCTGGAATTGTTATATTTGCTTATGATGTAGTTTTTCTTTGTCCAACTTGGTGTTAAGTAGTAGATGAATTATTAATTCGAGTCTGCTTTGAATCTTTCTTTTCTGACTTGTGTATCTAGTAGCTTTGCTTGTTGATATGGCCTTGTTTTGGCTGGAATTGTTATATTTGCTTTTGTTTTTCCTTTCACAAGAAAAGTTCAAAGCTGCTTTGAAGGCTGCACAAGATGCAGTTGGTGAAGATCCAATAGCTCGAGCAGCTATTGATAAGAATGCCATGTTTGCTCAATATGCTGGAGGGTCGAAAAGGTGTCAGTTAGGCAAGGGTAACACTGTTCGTGCTAGGCGTTGTGTTATGGACACTTTGGCTCAAAAAAATCAACAGCTACAGGATACAATTTGCCAGTTAACCCAACAACAAGAGTTGTTTATGCAGCTGTTAAACAATGCTCTTGCCCTGAACAACATCAACCTTCAACTGCCACCATTTCCCCAGCATGCATCTAAGTCTTCTAGTGCAGAACACAATCAACCCAGTCAGACTAACCAAAACCAAGACCCAGTTGATACAGCTAAGGAGACGCATGGTGATGAGGCTGATCATCAAGGTGAAGATCATTAGGGATTTAGTTTAGAACCCTATATTTTGTGATTAAACTCTAATTATTTTTTAGGAAACTTCCTTTATTATTGAGGAAAGTCTAATTCCTAACAATTAACAAATATTTAGGATTATTGTAAATTTTAATTCACAAACAGCTTGAATATTAATTTAGTATTATTTTAAGAAAGATTTCAGTTTATTTTAAATTTTGTTTTTTACAAAGATGCCATCCTCAAAAGTTATTCGTAATATACTCATTCTTGAATTTTGGAACGGCATTTGGAAAAACTTCTTGGGTACAATTTTAATTTTGTCTTGGGTTTTTAGTCGTTCCAAATGTCATTCCATAGCTTAGGAATGATTCTAGCAACGTACTCTCCTATGAGTAATTAATCCAAATATTGTTCCTAAAGTTTAGGAATAAGATAAAAGTCATTACAAACATTGTTCCGAAAATTTGGAATGAGATAAAAGTCATTCCTGACTTTGTTGCTGTTCCTAGATCAGGAACGACTATTTGGACCGGAGTTTGGCATGGGAAGCATCCTGTTCCTGATTTTAAGAACGGGATACATTTTCTCGTTCCTGTTGGGTTTGGAACAAGCGATATCGGAACGACTTTTTCCCCGTTCGAAAACCTGTTCCTGATCAAGTTGGAACGGGGTTTGTAACAATAACACCTCGTCACAACACTGTTTTTTTCTTGTAGTGTATATTAGATAAGATGCCGGTTAAAGCTAAACTATCCCTTTTATTTCTTCAGTGATCAATTACTTTTTTAGGGCTTAAAGATCACTTAAGGACAAAGCATTAAGAACAATTAAATTATTAGTTTTTTACACATGCTTACAAAGTAAAACCAAACAATAAGCAAATAAATCACCCATTGGGTTGCGGTTAAACATCCCCAATTTGTTACCAATAATCAAACCTGAAGGGTTCAAACTAAGTTTGATTTAACTATAGATCCATCAATTTATCTCTTTAGCGGCTGCAATAAATCAATAAAAATCAAGATCATGAAATAAAACAGAGACTCGTTTACTATCTATCAAGAACAAACATCAAATTATAAGCACATAAATCTCACCATAATCAATTGATTGAATTCACCAAAGGATAAGAAGTATTAAGAAATTAGCTACTCATGAATTTTCCATGAGAGGCTTAAGAAAACTTACAAGACCTTGGGGCGAAATCTCCTTAGCCTTCAACAAGGAGGGTATCGCACCTCTCTATGCAAAGAGAGGTGTCGACACCCCCTACCTAAAAATAGAACTAGAAGAAAAATAGATGAAGAGAAAATTGTATCTAAATGTTATGTGATCTAGGGTTACATAAGGTGGCTGATTATAGTGGGAAAATAACCTAAAGACTCCAATTATACTTAGGATAGGACTCTAGGACGTTTTAATCTCTAACTTGGTCTCCAAGTTGGATTAAAAGTCTTCCCAGAGCAAAATCCAAGTGAAAATAGGATCCTGAAAAATTCTGGAATCGTGCAAAAACTTCGATAGCAATTTGGGGCTTGAATATGGCTGAACTGGGCTTTGAGCTTCAAAGAAAAGTTGTAGAACCCGGAATTACCTTTCAAACGGCTACTCGTGGGCCTAAAACGGACATCTGAGCAGAAAGTTATGGCCTTTTTACCGAGACTGCACTGAATCCTAATCCAACTAGGACTAGTATCGGGATATGCGGGATTTGGATATTTCCTTGGATATAGGTGGCACAAATTGGGATTGTAACTCCAATTGTGGGCTTGTATGGGCTGAGTATTATCCCATATAAAATATCCAAAATTCCAAAGCTTTTGTGCTTCTTCAGGGCTTGTCTTTAGTCCTTCGCGATTTAAGCTCAATCCTCAATTCTTGCTTCTTGAAATAATTCTTCAATGTTCTTCATGACTTGAAATTATCTTCAATAAATCTTCAATCACGAACTTCGAGTCTTCAAATCTTCACTCCAAATTGCTAAGTCCATATTTGTGTAAAAAGTCATCAATTTAGCTCCAAAAATAGTGAAAAACAACAAGTTTCCACTTTTCTTCTCTTCAAGACCTAAAAACACAAATACTTATAATATATGGTTAAATTCCACATAAAAATAGTAAAAATGCATATGAAAATGATCATAAAAATAGCGTCTTTTTTGGTTAGATCAGCCCTTTGTTAACATTCTTCATGTAGTGTTGTGTTTTCTTCTCAATTTGAGCTCTAACATTCTCATGAAGTTCTCTAACAAATTCAGCTTTCCTTTTACCATCCATGTCGACTTGCAAACTAAAAGGTAAACTCAACAAATCCAATGGGGTTAAAGGATTAAAGCCATACACAATCTCAAAAGGTGAAAATCCAGTAGTATTATGTATGCTTCTATTGTATGCAAATTCAACATGAGGCAAACATTCCTCCCAAGTTCTTAAGTTCTTTATAATCAAAGCTCTAAGCAAAGTAGACAAAGTCCTATTAACTACTTCAGTTTGGCCATCGGTTTGAGGATGACAAGTAGTTGAAAATAACAACTTAGTACCTAACTTAGCCCACAAAGTTCTCCAAAAGTGACTTAAGAACTTAGCATTTCTATCAGAAACTATGGTTCTAGGCATTCCATGCAATCTAACAATCTCTTTAGAGAACAAGTTAGCTACATTAATGGCATCATCAGTTTTAGTACATGCAATAAAGTGTGCCATCTTAGAAAACCTATCTACCACAACAAAAACATAATCTTTACCTCTCCTAGAACGAGGCAAACCTAACACAAAATCCATGCTAATGTTTGTCCATGGTTCATGAGGAATAGGCAAAGGAGTATACAATCCATGAGGTTTAGATGTAGATTTAGCTTGCAAACAAGCAATGCAACTAGAAACATACTTCCCTACATCATATCACATCTTAGGGCAAAAGAAGTGTTCATGCAATATCTCATATGTTCTATCAACACCAAAGTGACCCATTAAACCTCCCTCATGCGATTCCTTGAACAAAACAAAACGCAAAGAACAAGATGGAATACATAGTCTAGATTCTTTAAACAAAAATCCATCATGCTTATAATACTTTCCAAATTCAGAATTAGCACATGCTTTAAAAATATCACCAAAGTAAACATCTAAATCATACAATTCCTTAATGTACTCAAATCCAAGAAACTTAGAATCAAGCATGAAAAGTAATACATACCTCCTTGACAAAGCATCGGCCACAATATTCTCCTTACCTTGCTTATATCGCACCACATAAGGAAAAGACTCAATGAACTCAATCCACTTAGCATGCCTCTTATTCAACTTTTGTTGGCCTTTCAAGTACTTCAAGCTTTCATGATCAGTGTGAATCACGAACTCCTTAGGCCATAAATAATGCTGCCACGTTTGTAATGCTCTCACAAGAGCATACAACTCTTTGTCATAGGTTGGATAGTTTAATGCAACCCCATTCAATTTCTCACTAAAGTATGCCACGGATTTTCCTACTTGCATTAAAACAGCTCCAATTTCTACTCCTGATGCATCACATTCAATCTCAAAAGTATTGTTAAAGTTAGGTAAAACAAGCAAAGGAGCATTAGTAAGTTTAGTTTTTAAAGTCTCAAATGCTTCTTGTTGTTTTGGACCCCATTCGAATGCTACATTCTTCCTCATCACACTTGTTATAGGTGTTGCCAAGGTGCTAAAGTCCTTAACATACCTCCTATAAAATCCAGCCAAGCCATGGAATCATCTTACTTGACCAACGTTGGTTGGTGTTGGCCAATCTTTGATGGCTTTGATCTTCTCCTCATCGACTTCTATACCCTGTGATGACACCACAAAACCAAGGAAAACAAGCTTGTTTGTGCAAAAGGTGCACTTCTTAAGGTTATCATATAACTTCTCAACCCTAAGTACATCTAATACACAACTCAAATGCTCAATATGATCCTCTAAGTTGCGGCTATACACAAGGATATCATCAAAATAAATAACAACAAACTTGCCAATAAAAGCTCTCAAAACATGGTTCATTAGCCTCATAAAATTACTAGGTGCATTAGTCAATCCAAAAGGCATAACTAACCATTCATACAATCCTAACTTTGTTTTAAAGGCAGTTTCCATTCATCACCCTCTTTCATGCGAATTTGGTGGTACCCACTCTTAAGATCAATCTTAGAAAATAAACTAGCACCATGCAATTCATCAAGCATATCATCTAATCTAGGAATAGGATAACGATATTTAAATGTTATGTTGTTTATAGCTCTACAATCAACACACATTCTCCAAGTTCCATCCTTTTTAGGAACAAGCAACACATGAAAAGTACATGGAGAAAGGCTTTCTCGCACTTATCCCCTTTCAAGCAACTCTCCAACTTGTTTCTCCAACTCCTTTGTTTCTTCAGGATTTGTCCTATAGGTTGGCCTATTTGGAATTTGTGCCCCAGGGATGAAATCAATTTGATGTTCAATCCCCTAATTGGTGGTAATCCACTAGGAATTTCCTCAGGAAACACATTTGCATATCCACTCAAAAGAGAAACAATATTGCTTGGAAGTTCTCCATCCAAGTTGTTAGTGCTCACAAGTGTATTTTTAAGCAAAAGTAAGATCAAAACAAAATTGTCATGTAAAGCACTCTTAATCTCAGTCTTTGTAGCTAACATACACTCCTTAACAACTTTCTTATAGAACTATCTTTTCTTTCAACCAAAACAGCCCTAGTATCATGCAAACTAGGTTCGACATTATTCTTCTCTTTAGCCCTAAATTTAAATTCCATTCTAGCAAATTCATCCTTCAATTTCAATTGATCTTTTAAAGCTTCTTGAGGTGACAAAGGAACTAAAGTGATAGGAATCTTACCACACATAAAGGAGTACTTGTTTGTCTCACTATCATGATGCACCTTGTTGTCATATTGCCAAGGCCTCCCAAGCAACACATGACAAGCTTGCATAGGCAATATATCACACGAAACATCCTCCTTGTACCTGCCCAAACAAAGAGAAACTAAAACTTGTTTGTTAACCTTAATTTCTTCTCTATCATTGAACCATCCCAAACTATATGGATTAGGGTGTTTCGATGTGGGTAATTTTAACTCTCTCACCAAGTAAACACTAGCTATGTTTGTACAACTTCCCCTATCCATGATCACACTACTAGGCTTTCCATTCACATAGCACCTAGTATGGAACAAATTCTCCCTTTGGTTGTGCACATCACCTTTCACATAGGCACTCAAAGTCATTTAGCCACCAAACTTTTAAGTGGAAGCACTTCACCATCATCATCATCATCCTCACTAAATGCATTCCCTTCATCATCTCCATCTCCACTAGAACCTAAAGTAAATTCTTCATCTTCACTCACAAGTTCACCATGATCATTAACATCACCTTCTTGTTGACACAATCCTTAGCATAATGACCATATCCTTGACACTTAAAACACTTAATATGAGACTTTGATGATGAACTTGATGAACTCTTGGAATCGGCCTTAGGACTTACAAGCCCTTTTTGCGCCATCTCCTTCTCTTTGTATGGAGTTTTCTCATCTTTCTCAATAGGAGTTTTCCATGAGCTACTTGATGATGAAAATCCTCTCTTAATCGCACCTCCCCTTTTAACTTGACCCTCGGTCTTCAAAGCATGTTGCAACATCTCTTCAACATCATACTGTTGTTGCAATTCCGCAATATCATGAATTTCCCTATTCAAACCCGTAAGAAACCTAGCCATTGTAGCTTGTGGCACTTCCTCAACTTCCACCCTAGACTTTAACAACATCATCTCGGAATAGTACTCATCTACACTCTTAGATCCTTGTCTCAAAGACAACAACCTTTGGTAAAGAGAATTAATGTAGTGACTTGGGACAAATCTCTTTCTCATAGCACTCTTCAAATCAGCCCATGTTTCAATTGGTCTCTCCAAATTTCTCCTACTAGATTGAACCAATTGATTCCACCAATTCAAAGCATTCTCACTAAACTCAAGAATGGCTATTTGCACCTTCTTAGATTCAACATAAGGATGATAGTCAAAGTACATCTCCAATTTTGATTCCCAATCTAAATAATCATCGGGAAGCCCTCTCCCATTGAACTTAGGAATTGTGTACTTGATGTTGTCTTTAGACTCATCTATATCAACAACTCTTCTAGGCCGCAAATTCTCATTGTAAGCTTGGCCTCCAGCTTCTTGCTCCCTTAATCTTTCCATTGGATCCCTTCTAACAACTTGCCTTTGAGTTTATTGTTGTACTCCTTGTGCGACAGTAGCCCTTGGTTGGTTTTGGGCTTCTGAGGTGTCCAATCTTTGATTAACTTGAGTAGACATGGCATCCATTCTTTGCATAAGAGTTTGCATCATTGCAGCCAAGTCATTTACTTGATTTTGACCTTCTTGTCTTTCTTCCATTGTACCTACACAAAAGAAAAGTTAAGAGCAAAAATAATCCTCACAAGTGTGTGTGTGTCTATACCTTGTTGTGCTCTCGTGTTTGCACTCAACCTATGGATTGGCGGTCCTCTATCACTCTTGATGATCTCACTAGAGTTTTGCCTTTTACTAGCTTCAATAGGCCTAATAAGAGCAACTTGCAAGAGTACTTCTTTCTTCTCATGACCTACTTGAGGAACAAACAATTAGAAGTCAAAACTTATGTGAATCAAAGGATAAGTGATCTCAAACCAAACCAACTAATTTGCAGATCTCAAACTCAATTAAATCTTTGTTCCAATGAACCTGCAAAACCAAAATCAAACAACCCAAATCGCAACACAATTTCAAGAACCCTAGTTACCACTTAATTCCAATTTTGTACCACTTGAATCCAATAGGGTTCCAACCTGAAATTCTTCAAATTAAACCTTCAATTGCAGCAAAAGCAACCCAAGAATCTCAAACAAACAACCAATTTCACTCAATTAGGGTTAATTGCAACAAATTTGATCAATTGCAATAAGAACACAAAACCCTAATCCCCAAATTCCCAAAATTGCGATAACAGAACTGATTTTTTTAATATTTTTCCCAAAAAGATCACAACATAAAAACCCTAAATCTCAAATTTCAAGGCTTTCTGACCATAAATGAATCCAGAACAAAAATCACAAGTTTCTGGTTGAAAACTTATTTATATATTTTTTTATTTTTTTTGATATTTTTCGATAAAACCTTGACGTATGAGAACTCCAAATCTGAAATTTCAAAGCAATCGGAGTTAAGATGAATCCACATTAATTTTAAACGACATTAAATTTCACAAGTTTCTGATTTTTTTTTTAACTAGATGGATGAAGATGGATCTAGAACTTGATGAATGATGAAAAGAAGGATAGATATACCGATTGAAGATGAATAACCTATGCTCTGATTACCAATTGATACGATTCTAGTTGTATTAGATTCAAATCTATCCTTGAACTCCTCCAAAGATGTACTTGAAACTTCAACTTCTAGATTTGATGAAGTCGACAACCTTAGCAAGCTTTTCTTCTTCGTTCGTTAGTCCAAGATGATCAATTAGTCCTGCAATTGACAACCCTAGATCACAAAATTCACAAACAACTAAGTAAATACAACCTAATTGTTTGTTAGGACTCTACAAGTTTGAAGAACCCTAAGTATGCTCAAACTAGAACAATTAAGCTAAATTCTCAAAAGAACTCTTTTTATTGATTGAAAACATAACTTGTGTTTACAAAAGGGGGTTGGTCCCTTTATATAGGCATAGGTAACGCCCCTGACCCTAAACCTAAAGCCTTTAAGCGGCTTAAATAAAAGAAAGGACAAGGAAAGAGTCTAATCCAAGTCCTACTAGGAAAAGTAAATAACAAAGCATAAATATGCAAGGATTGGACTTAGTTAAACAAGGCCCAATCCTAATGTCTTCTAAACATAACAATAAGCTAATCTAAGATAGAATTAAGGCCCATAATGGCCAAATTACACAATGAATCATATTCATCCATCAATTTCAAGCAATGTGATGAGCTTGGAATCGATGGGAATATTCTTGCCCAAATCTTCATCAAAGCTCTTCAATTGCTCTTCGATGGTCTTCAAGTTTTCAAGATGAGTTCGAACAAGGCCCAGTAATACATCATCGGACCTAATGGCATCTTCAATGGATCAAATGGCATCTTTGGCATCTCCTTGGTGCTTGAAACATGTTGCGCGATATCACCATCATCTTTAAGCTTATCCATGCTTCCTTGCAGCCCATTCTCATCCTCTCCATGATCTCCACTGTGTTCTTCAAGTCCATGATAAGCCTTTGGCGCATCACCAGCGTACAACAGCTAAATTGCTTGCTTACTCATCTCCCGGCTTCGTGTAGTGTTGTTTATGTTATTATTTTCCATGAGCACAAAGTTCAGTATAATTGTGTATCCTCCATTTTCCCTCTTAAAATGGATTGTCCATGAATTTATATCGACAACTTGAAAACCCTCATCATAATCAACAAAATCATCCACATCATTCACATCAAACTTATCAACCATATAGGTAAAAACAATCCAATAAAAACTCATCTATATCATGTTTGAATAAGCAAGATCAAGTCTAATCATACCTGCAAGTACAAAACCAAGTGCATAATCAGGAACCGCCTTAGTGACATATATTGTGAAAAATAAGCAAGATAAGGATAAAATTCCATTAACAATGATATTCAGTTGTCTATTAGATGTCGCTTTATGAGATCTACAAGGATTACCTAGGCGTAAGATGGCTTTTATGTGAAAAAGCACGCTAATGATGGACACGATCAACTTTGTTAGCGAAAGTTTCCGAAACCAGATTGCACGCATTGCTGCCATTATTATTAGAATTGCAATGATACTCCATATAGCATGCAGAGGAGCTCTTGGGTATTTGAAAGTGTAGGCATGGTTGATAGAAGAGAGAGTACGGAGATAGCAGTAGAGAAGATTGAGTGATGTGAAAAAAAGAAAACCAAGAGTATCGTGGTTGATAAAAGAGAGAGTAGAGAGATATTGGAGAGAAGATTGAGCGATGTGAAAGAAAAGAGTACCATCGTTTAGTATTTATAAGTGATGGCTAGCAGTAACTGTTTAAACTAAATACTTCTGCCTTACTTGTGTTTGAAAAGAAATACGTTTCGTTTTTATAGGTGATGGCCAACATTAGCTATTTAAACTAAATAATTCTTTATTATTTGTGTTTAAAAGGAAATAGGATTTTGTTGAGTAATGAATTGTACCAATAAAAAGGCTATTTTGGTTTATGTTTTCGTAATTATTTATATTAATTTTATTTTTAATTATTAGTTAAATTATCTCTAACTTACTTTATATTTGAATTTAATAACGAGTTTTTCATGTTCTTCTAATGTTACATG